>JASAMW010001682.1:0-11974 GCA_030247985.1 Epsilonema sp. ZAB3_2 | reverse complement strand
TTGTTCTTCGTTCAGTTACGTATACCTTAAGGTTAATATACGAGGGCATTTTATATTTGCACCCAAAGTAGGGTTTTTTTGACCTCCTAAACTCATTTCTGGCGGTTATTTTGCACGTTTCCAAGCTCCTCTAGTCAAAACAGCAGCTTTTAGCTCAAAAAACTTTCATCGAAGAGACATCACAAGTAAAATGTTCAGAACTGTTCCAAATGATGTGCAAATGATCTCCTATGCATGAAAACACCCCAAAAACGCTGTTTTTAGCTGAATGAAACACACGTTTTCCGCTGCTTTTCGCGTTTCGCTATAGGGGGCTATATACGAGGGCAAATGATGTTAGTCGCCGATTGGGGGGGGGGCTATATACGAGGGGGGCTATATTCGAGGGGGCTACAAACGAGGGTTTACAGTACACCAGTAGGCTATGGGAATCAGAATGCTTCCTTTCATTATGCTTTCACTTCCTTTCGTTACACGTTACACGCGTCTGTGTCGCAGCAACAAACTTCGTAGATAGTTCCAATTTCATATCCTAAACTTGGCGGTGTACGCGTAATCTTGACCTTGCAGCAACCACCGGAACAACTGACTGGTGATCCAATCTTTTGTTTCTCCATGTATGACTTGACGTCTGAACACTTATTTATGTAGCACATATACCCAACTATCTTTTTTCCCCTTTTCATAGCTGTCTGCTTTGAACAAGTAGACACGCCGCGGGAGCACTTCAACAACAATGGATCGGGGCGTACTACATGTCCACTTTCACCGATATTCACGTAGCATTTTATGGCGATAGTGGTTGTGGTTGAAAAGAAGATGATCGCTGTGATTAGGCAGAGTAGAGAAACAGGGCGTGATATGAACATGATGATTTTGGAGGATAAAGAACCGCAATTGGCTGGATTGGTAGCTGAAGAAAGCGCAAACTGTTCACGTCTGAACGACTAGTAAGGTGTGTTGCGGAGAATATTGTGCGATGTTGGTGGGCACAGTACTGCTGAATAATTCTAACAGTAGGGTAGTGTGGGGTGAACCCGCCCATGGGAAAATCCGCCCGCCTAAGGCTTCAGGGCTGTATATCTCAGGAACCATATGACTGATTGAGACAAATAGGATATCAGTCGATTCCTTGAACTCTCCTCTTTCAAATGAGCTATTCGGCATGTCATTTGTTGAAACATCAAGCTCACGGGTTCACGTTTTTCAACAAGAGGTCGAATGACCAAACTTTAGATGTTGCGCAAAAATACCCGATATGTGAAAAATGAACACCTGGTATGTGGAGGGTAAGGGGACATGATACCCTACACCCAGGCAAAGTTTCAACCAATTCGCCCTACTGGTACTGGAGATATAGCAAAAAACAGTTTCAGTACTAAGTGGGGTAAATCCCCCACCTTACTCCTGTACTATAGGGTAAACCCGCCCACCTCATCAGTTCAAACTGCTGAAATCCTAAGCAGCTGTCATATCAACGCACATTCACATAGGAAAGTGCGTTCAGCTAATCTTACAATACTTTCTTACGATTTCTCAAGGGAAGAGACGTTCATGCAAATTTGTAAAAAAAAATTTTGGATGGGCCGCTTTACCTTCCAGTACTGAAAGGTTAGATGGCAGTAAAGTAGTCCAATTCACACCACTTATTAGGTACCTACCTAAACTATCTATCTACATAGTTGGCTAATTGGCAGCTGTTATTCATTGTAATTGTAATTTGTTTCTGCCGTTCTTTTCTAACATGCCATAATGACACAGAATAGCCTGGCAGTCTCAAATTAGACAAAATCATGGGTGGCCGGGTTTACTTACTCCCAGTACTAACAGATGAGCTGTCAATAGAGTACAGTCTCATTCATGCCTTCATGCATCGGAAAGAAATTTTTTAATTTGTTATTTTTGTAACTACTGGCGTTGAGAATAAGCTTGGCTTCCATCTTGAAAAAAACGGCCATACAAATTTTGCTTGGCCAGCCTAAAAACGGCCTAAATCTTAGGGGGCCGGTTTACCCCCCTACGGCTCGTGTTTTAGCACCAGACAAAATTGACCATAACTCTCTAAAGACGTTCAGCAGTGGAGTCAAACTTGGCACGTTTAACTAAGGCCTAACCACGTTATGTCGTTTATTATGCCGTGTATATTGTTTTGGTTTAGGCATTGGTTTCTGAGAACTGCTTGGGGGGCCGGGTTTACCCCATGTTACCATACCTATCTACATTATCTAACAAAATTATTCAGTGCATCAGTGGCACGCCCACATTGCTTTTATCCATTTGCCCACATTTGCATGTCTGATGTTGCTCTGTTGTTTTTGTATGTGTCTAAAGGCTGTGTGGTCAAAACGGGGTTACTCTAGCATAAGACATGATAAGCTAAGCATATAGGCATAGTAGCTTGGTGTATGTAGGAGTAGCTATAGCTAGCTTTTGACCAGCTTATGTACACAACACAGGTAGGTTATGTACCCTACACAGTACATACATGGGGTATACACCAGGGCAGGGGGAATATAGGCCTACATAGGACAACATTTATGTTTGCCAATGGGGGTTGGAACAACTGGGTGTTCCATGTTCGCAATACTCCAACGTTGGCGTCTTGTACACAGTTTGACCCTGATTGGTACAGTATTCCAGTAGCATAGCGATAGTAGTCTTGGTTGCAAGGATGATGATCGCTGTCATTAGGAAAAGAATAACAGGGTGTGATATGAACATGATGAGGGGTACGGTCGTTTGGTTGCCGGAAATTTGGTTGCGGGCATTTCGTTGCGGCGGTGATCATTTCATAACGAGAACTTTCATTGCGGGTACTTCGTTGCGGCTTTTTCGTTGCGGACATTTCGTTGCGGTCATCGTCTGGTCATTTTGTAAACGAGAACTTTCGTTGCCGGTCATTTCATTGCAGGTCAGTTCGTTGCCGGCCTTGATTTGGTCAGTTGGTTTGGTAGTGAGTACTTTCGTTGCCCTGCACTGCGTTTCAGGCTTAGGCTTAGGCTTAGGTTAATCTCGCAACGAAATGACCAGCAACAAAAGTTCTCACGACCAAGTGACCAATTCTGGACTCGCAACGAACTGACCCGGAACGAAATGACCGGCAACGAAAGTTCTCGTTACGAAATGACCAGACGACGACCGCAACGAAATGTCCGCAATGAAAAAACCGCAACGAAAGTACCCGCAACGAAAGTTCTCGTTACGAGGTGACCGCGGCAACGAAATGTCCGCAACGAAACGTCCGCAACCAAAAAACCCGCAACGAAGTGACCGTAAACGACATGATGATTTTTGGAGGTAGGCCTATATAAAAAGTACCGCAATTGGCTAGATTCGTATGTAGTAGCTGAAGAAGAAAGCGCAAATTGTTCACATCTGAAAGACCCAAAGTTAGGTCAATCGGCTTTATAGGCCAAGGTAACAAAGGAGCACGAGCAAGCACGTCATGAAGCTGACTCCTCACACTTTGGTGCAATTATTTTTCATTTGCGATGGCGATCAACAATTGTAGTGAATCATCGGTGTAGCCATTGTGATCAGCTCAGCTCGCAACCATTCGGAGATTGTCAGCGATTATTGTTCAATAGCCTGTGTGGTGGACTAGGTACCTAGCTTTTTCAGAGATGAACAAATTGGCAGTTGCACAACAACTGTATAAAACCGGATTTGGCTATAAAAAAGTAGCCTACACTAAAAGCAGGATTTAGAAACATTTTGATCACATGTTCATTTTTGATCCGATGTTTATTTTACTCATAGCACGCCAATGCGAATTAAAACTGGTAGCCTACTTAGGTTTTAGGTACATGCAAATGCACGCACATGCACAACAACTATAAAATTTTTTTGCAGAGATTTCAGGAACATCTTTGTTCACTCGATCACCTACTAGTAAAATAGTAAATAAGTACCAATTTTGTTTTCAATGCAATTACGAAGTTTGTAAAATAATTGCTCCTTTGCGTTATGCCTGCCCTTTTATTGAAATCAGTACTCAACATTTCCATCTTTGTAGCTGCGTTGCTCCTTATTCGGGCAGAAGGTACACCTACATACTGTAAAGTTTGGTGTATAACCCGATACTATCGAATGTACGGTAACTCACTATCGAATATAACCCTAGCAAATTGGTCGAATTTGAATTTTATTATTTTGTTTAACCCGATATTCACCTAGCGCTAAAGCCAGCCAAAGTTCACATATTTTACGCAAAAATTAGGCAAGTACTGTATGTGTATGTATGTAATGTACTATAGGCCTATACCCCCCGGTGTTTTGCATAAACTCGATAGCGAATACACCCCGAGCAAATTGGTCGGCTTTGTTTGTGTAACCCAATCGGGCAAATACACCAACTTTACACCAACTTTGCTAATGTTCTTATGTAACACACAGCAAAACAATGCAAATTTGTTTCCCAACCAATTGATGAGTTTCGCCTCAGATGCAGCACACTCTTGCGACGAAGAGAAGGAGTGGAATGAGTGTGGCAGTCCGTGTCCTGAGCACTGCATGACCCCTCCGGACGAAGCCTGCACGACCAACTGTATTCCTGGCTGCTACTGCAAGGAAGGCCTAATTCTGGAGAACAGCAACACCAGCTCCAAATGCATCAAAAAAGACGATTGTCCCACAGGTAACGTACGTAAATGGCCACTGTGTGTTTTATTCAAATAAGAAGCATGCGCTCGGCCTTGTGTCCACAGCTTGTGAAAGAAATATAGCCATCCAAGCGGTGAATCCCGAAATTATTGCAATCGTTACGCTGAATCGGATACGCTGTGTGCCTAATCTAATCACACAGTACTAGTAAGTAAGCTAAGTATTGATTGCACTTTGTTTGCGTATAAATTTCCAAAAGTTTTGGCTTCAAGAGCATCACTGTCCAGTGGGAAAGAGATGGAACGACTGTGGCATCAGCTGTCCTGAGCACTGTTTCATGTCACCGGATGAACGAAAGGACCGTGTGTGCACGCTGGAATGCGTGGTAGGCTGCGAGTGTGCGGATGGCCTGATCCTCAGCAACCCAAACAGAGACTCGGTCTGCATCAAGAAGAGCGACTGCCCCTTACCCATCGGTAAAATAAGTACTACCAAAAATATATAATTGGGCTTAGGGGAAGAATGGAGCACACAGTGTAAACGAAGGAGGCAATCACTGGCACATATTCGCCCCATTTTATTGGGTTTTTCAATTCCCCATTATAATGGGTACCCATTTTATTGGGTTTTACGTTTTACGAAACCATTTTATTGGGTTTTACTATACTCCTAGTTTTACGAACCCATTTTATTGGGTTTTTTTGATTCGTCACTTTATTGATTTTTTCGATTCCCCATTTTATTGGGTTTTACGAACCCATTTTATTGGGGTTTTCGATTCCCCATGTTATAATGGGTTTTACGAAACTATTTTATTGGGGTTTACGAACCCATTTTATTGGGTTTACCCATTGCAATGGGGAATTGAAAAACCCAATAAAATGGTTTCGTAAAACCCAATAAAATGGGTACCCATTATAATGGGGAATCGAAAAACCCAATAAAATGGGGCGAATATGTGCCAGTGATTGCCTCCTTCGTTTACACTGTGTGCTCCATTCTTTCCCTAAGCCCAATTATATATTTTTGGTACTACTATGGGTACTTATGTGTGCTTGCTGTACTTGTACGTGTACAGTACGTACATACAGTAGGTATGATTGTAGTACGTGTGTGTGAGATATGTGCATAGAAAAGAAAGTGAGAAAAGCGAACGACTGGCCAAAGCCAAAGTCTAAGCCTAAGCCCAAACCTGAGGCTAAAACCTGTAACATACGGGACAGCAAACAGGATAGTAGCATGGCGACCGCTGCATAAAAAGGTCGCCGAGATCGCATGCAAAGAAAGGGAAAGTGACGGCGTGGATCTCTTCCTGCAAGATTTCAGTGGTCCATGTCGTGTTACTGATGCTCTGTTACTTGCTTGGCCTCATGGTTGTGATTGCAGTCTGCGATTCAACTCTGAGCAACTGCAATGAACACTGCAAGCAACTGCACTCGTCGGAAGAAGATAGCGAAGGCGACCCCATCGAAATCTCAGTTCACTGCAACACAGAAGGCCACTGCGAAATTGAAGAAAAAGACGGAACGCTTCATTTGTGCACCAATGGAACATACGACTTGACAAAGAGCAGCAGTTCCTCATCCACTGAGTATGGGCATGGACACGAACACGGACGTCATGGTAAGCGCAAAAAATCTAAATCTGTAAATGTAATAAACGTACATTTGTACGTGGTTTCCCACACGTACAAGGATACTTTTCCTTTGCATAAACAACCATTTGGGACAAAAATACATAAACCTGGAGACAGGAGCAGTGTCAAATTTGTGTAGATGTACCTTACTACTGCCCCAAGTGGTCCGGCAAGGAGTGGGATAACTGCGGCTCCCACTGTCCCCATCATTGCCTGATGACACCGAAGGAAGAAAATCGAATTTGCCCCAAGCAAGGCTGTGTGGCAGGATGCGTCTGCAAGCCAGGGCTCCTACATCGACATCCAGACAGGCTGTCCCACTGCGTCAAGAAGTCCGATTGTCCTGCGTCGATTAGTAAGACGATGGACCACCTGTACATACATATTGTACGTACGTACATTAATCATTAATCATTAATCATTAATCATTAATATTAATTGTTAATTATTAATTATTAATCATTAATTGTTAATCATTAATCAGGAGCTTATGCTTAGCAATGGACCGATAGGCTTTAGACTTAGGCTTAGCAGTGGGCATAGGCAGGCATAGGCTTAGAAATGAACATAACTGAGGCTTAGGAATGGACATACAGTAGGCTTTGCAAAAGACATTTTAAGCAAAAGACATAATCATTAATCTGATATGTTGGAGTGATGGTTGGAGTGGGAGAGCTGAGACTGGGTCGACTGGATGCGGAAGCGGGATGGCAAAGAACTGACTTTATTCCCTGCGCGCCGACTATTTATACGGACGCAGACAGGAAATTCCATATGTCAACGGCTAACTGATTTTATTCCCTGCGCGCCGCCTATTTATACGGGGACCTCCTAAAGGCGGGCACGGGCAGGGGCCCGGGCACCCGACACCCCTCCTAAAGGCGGGCATGGCGGGCATGGGGAAAATCCTATAATACTCGACAATTCAGCATTCAAAAGCGAATGCAATGGGTTCACACAATTTATTCAAAGCTTACGCAGCCAACGGAAGTGTCAAATTCAGGCTAATCCTTGTACAACATGAAATAATTACTCCAAATGAAATTAAAGGAGGGCATGGGCAACAATTGACAGTGAGAGAGGACTGTTCAATTTTTGAGCATTTGCAGACTGTGGAAAGTGGTTACCAGATGTGCATTAGGCTTGCAAGGTCTAAAAATTGGTTGCCAGATGTGCAACAGGGTTGCCACATCTGCGATAGAGTTGCCAGGTGTGCAAATTTTTGCCAAAAGTGCAAAATCATTGTCAGAGCAAAATCGTTGCCACATGTGCAACTGTTGCCAGTTATGCAACAGGGTTGCCAGATCTGTAAAAAGGGTTGCCATAGATACAGTTGGGTAGGGTACAGTGGAGCAAATACCATAGTTACCATAATACCATAGTGCATAGCCTCATATAGGACCTCAGTTTTTGCATGGGGCTATGCACCAGTAAATATGGTATTTGCTCCACTGTACCCTACCCAACTGTATGGCAACCCTTTTTACAGATCTGGCAACCCTGTTGCATAACTGGCAACAGTTGCACATGTGGCAACGATTTTGCTCTGACAATGATTTTGCACTTTTGGCAAAAATTTGCACACCTGGCAACCCTATCGCAGATGTGGCAACCCTATCGCAGATGTGGCAACCCTGTTGCACATCTGGCAACCAATTTTTAGACCTGGCAAGCCTAATGCACATCTGGTAACCACTTTCCACAGTCTGCAAATGCTCAAAAATTGAACAGTCCTCTCTCACTGCCAATGTTGCCCATGCCCTCCTTTTCAGAATTTCATTTGGAGTAATTATTTCATGTTGTACAAGGATTAGCCTGAATTTGACACTTCCGTTGGCTGCGTAAGCTTTGAATAAATTGTGTGAACCCATTGCATTCGCTTTTGAATGCTGAATTGTCGAGTATTATAGAATTTTCCCCACGCCCGCCATGCCCGCCTTTAGGAGGGGTGTCGGGTGCCCGGGCCCCTGCCCGTGCCCGCCTTTAGGAGGGCCCTATTTATACGGAATCGCGGACAGGAAATTCCATGTCAACGGCTAGCATTTCCTGCTGCCTTGTATATGCATGTATGTACTACATATAAACATCCCCTCTTCAATGGGGCCCTAGGGGAGAGAGTTGCTAGGTCTCTGCCATGATGTCCAAGGTCGGGTTTGTATTTTGGAAGTCCCAGCTGGATCTTGTTTGTCCGCATGCTTCCCCGCCTTCACTGCATTTGACTTGCATTTGTCTGCAGCGACCGGAATCATCACATCCTAGGCCGGTGCTTTTCCCGCCGAGCGCCAGACTCTTCTTGCTACGAGGATCGGCTTTTGCTCCTTTGCGGTCAACGCCTGCTGCTGTGGCTCGAGCGGTTGTAGTAGTAGTAGTCCCGGGGTTGCAGCTTGGATCGGAGTCCTCTGCCGCTGTCAGGACTTGTCCCACCATCAGGAGAGGAGCAGACCAGCCCTGACCAAGCTGGACCAGGCGGTTGCGACAGGACTCACCCATGCCCGGTCGCATCACTTCAAATGCTGCGTCAGTAGGGCCCCACTGTCTCCGCCCCTACTAAAAAACCTGTTTCCCTCTTCTGAATTCTGAGCAGGAAGGGGGAAGGTAGCGGAGGAGGGAGGGAGGGAGGAAAAGGAGGAAGGCTGGACTTTGTCCACACATACAGCGCACGACACAAAAGGGCCTCAGGGGGTAAAAATTACATAGATGGACACACAAAGTTTTTGTCCAAACACGTACTGTCTCTCACAAGGGCACACACATGCAACACAGCAGAATATTATCTCACTAGTGTTCTTTTGCCTGTTGTGCGCTCATTATCTGTCTGTCATTCACTCTCTCAATGATGACTGACCAACTTTGCAAGCTCGATCTTACTAATGTTAAGCTACATCTTCTAATTTCCACTGTGAGCTTGATGAGAAGAAGTATGTATGGCGTATGATGTGGCATTAGGATGACGCGATGAATAATATGCAAGAAAACAGCTGATTAGATCTATGTTGCATGTGTGTGCCCTTGTGACAGAGTGTGTTTTGGACAAAACTTTGTGAATTACTCCCAGAGGCCCTTTTGTGTCGTGTGCTGTGTGTGTGTGGACAAAGTCCAGCAGCAGCTAGCGTTCCTACCTCTCCTCCCTCCCTCCCTCCCTCCTCCGCTTCCTTCCCCCTTCCTGCTAAGAACTCGGAAGAGAGAAACAGGTTTTATTAGGGGCCGAGGCAGTTGGGCCCTACTGACGCAGCATTTGTAGTGATGCTGCCCGGTCACCATGGAGCGGAGCAGATCCATCCAGCCCACATGCACAAGAGCCAGCCTCCCAGGGACCCAGAGTGCCATGGCTGTGGGAGAGACAATTGGTCAAGCTCAAGAACCACGAACCACAGACCCACAGGGCAGAAGATGGGCCTCCGCAAAGTTGCTGTTCCAAGACGCCCACGAAGAACGCGAGGCACCCACCTAGTCACTCATCTTCAAGCATCTTCAAGCAGCTGGCAGCATCCAGCGGGATGGGATCACCAGCTGGCCAAAGGATACTGCGCGCCATGCAGAGCGGACCGCAGAAACCGAGCCAGGCTAGGACCCATGAAGACTGCAACCCCCAGGACCTCACTGAAGAGGGGAGATGATGATGTGATCGTGATACGTACACAATATAAAAGTACATAGCAATCAATATTCATTAATCATTAAAATCATTAATCATTAATTAATCATTAATCATTAATCATTAATTAATCATTAATCATTAATCATTAATTAATTATTCATTAAGAGACGTTTTCTGTAAGGATTGAGAGTAGCCTGTAGTATAGGCGGAAGGGGGGTACTTTTTGTGAATCGAGATAATATGCCTATCGGATTCCCCATCAAAAACTGCATATGTAGATGAAGTTTTAGGAAAAAATTTGTTCAGGCATCATCGAGATATTGATGGGTAAAGGTGGGCAGGTCGCATTTTTGCCGTTTTTCAACGTTTGTAGCCATATTTTAGCAACCGCAGGGCTTAGAGGGCCACAATTTGGCGTGCGGAAAGATCCCATAGGGACCCAAGTCTGGACCAATTTTGAGCCCAATCGGCCACCTGTGTGGCGAGATATAGCGTCACTAAGTGCATTTCTGTATATTTTGCACCTGTTGCAAATTTAGTTTTTTGAATACCACGGCGCGAATACATGCCCTGCACGGGGTAAAATTTTGACAGCAAGTAGAGAAGGGTTAGGCCTAAAAACTTTAGTACTATTGCAAAAAATCTCTATAATTGGAGTTGGGACTACAGTCCTCTCGAATAGTGAAAAATACAGCAAAAATTTTCCCGCCTTTTTTATTTTTCAAGATAAATGAGCAATACCACTGAAATTTTTTCCTCGTAAGTAGCCTATCTTATGTAGAATTTGATGTAGATTTCAAAAATGAAATTGATTTTCCCAAAAAATTTAACCCTTACCCAAAAATTCTCAAAAATATACTACTTTTGCAAAATTATATGCTAGGGGTTAAATTTTTTGGGAGAAAGAATTTTATTTTTGAAATCTACATAAAATTCTATATAAGATAGGCTACTTACGAGGACAATGTTTCAGTGGTATTGCTCATATATCTTGAAAAATAAAAACACTCCCAGGTTCCTTTATCATCAAATATGTCTTTCGTTTGGGGTACGCTTCGTCGCATTTTATTTACGACACATTTTATGTTGTTTGTCCAGCACTTTGTGATACGCCGGGGCACTGACACTAGTCACTAGTGAATTTTCGGTCAGTGCCCCGGCGTATCACAAAGTGTCGGATAAAAATTACTTGGTACAACGCCTGGCACTCTGCCAAGCAAGCCAACTGGCTTGCCTAAAAGTGACAAACGAAAGGCATATTTGAAGGCAGCGCAGACTGGGAGTGAAAGGTGGGAAAATTTTTGCTGCATTTTTCACCATTCGAGAGGACTGTAGTCCCAATTCCAATTATAGAGATTTTTTGCGGTAGTACTAAGGTTTTTAGGCCTAACCCTTCTCTACTTTCTGTCAAAATTTTACCCCGTGCAGGGCATGTATTCGCGCCGTGGTATTCAAAAAACTAAATTTGCAACAGGTGCAAAATATACAGAAATGCACTTTGTGACGCTATATCTCGCCACACAGGTGGCCGATTGGGCTCAAAATTGGTCCAGACTTGGGTCCCTATGGGATCTTTCCGCACGCCAAATTGTAGCCCTCTAAGCCCTGCGGTTGCTGAAATATGGCTAAAAACGTTGAAAAACGGCAAAAATGCGACCTGCCCACCTTTACCCATCAGTATCTCGATGATGCCTGAACAAATTTTTTCCTAAAACTTCATCAACATATGCAGTTTTTGATGGGGAATCTGATAGGCATATTATCTCGATTTACAAAAAGTACCCCCCTTCCACGTACTATGCAACCGCTACAGAAAACGTCTCTTAATTATACCTGTAGCAGTTGCTGCATACGGTACTAGGTAGGTGCATACAGTTAGAAGTACGATTAGTTCTTATGTACGTACAATAGATAGGTACCTTACTGTACCTACCTAACCTACATACTACACTGTACTGGTAGCATGGACAAAGCAAGGGCGACAACAGACGTATGTACGTATGTACGTACGACAGACGACAGACACAACAGACGTACACACAAGAGACGTACACAACAGACGTACACACAACAGACGTACACAACAGACGTATGTACGTACACTGTACACATTGTGCAGTACAGTACACATTGTGCAC
>JASAMW010001680.1:0-15761 GCA_030247985.1 Epsilonema sp. ZAB3_2 | reverse complement strand
TGCTCCCCACCATTGAATAGAGAATTTTTTTCTGCCCATATGCGTCATATGTCAAAAAGTTGTAGCTATTACCGTTTTTGAGTAATGCAGGCTTTTCTATGTAAGTCTCCCATAGGAGTGAACCACTGAAAACCACAGTTTGCGTTTTTGCTGTCTGTCGTGGTGATTGCGCAGTTTATGAACAGGGGTTATGGACAGTTCCAGTTGACCATGGACACACTTTTTTCTGCCACCTTTCACTCGACTTCAGCATAAGAATGATCATAGCCCTTTCATCATGGTCCATAATAGCATGAATAGAAACTGCGCAATCACGATGATTGGTAGAAAAACGCATCCAGTGGTTCACAGCTATGGGAGATGGATACGGAAAAAATTACGTACCTCAATAACGCAAGGAGCTACAACATTTTGACTTATGAAGCATATGGTCAGAAAAAAATTCTCTATTCAATGGTGGGGAGCACTCTTGAAAATACCTGCTCGATATGTAACGTTACCCCCCCGCCTTTAAAAGGCGTGGTGTACTTACAGCTCTAATGTCCTGTGTATTTGTAGGGCCAGCATAACCTGATACCGTGTGGTCCAGATTTGGACGAAGCGAAGCACGTATTCGGCAAGAAGTTCGAAGACAAAACGAGAAACGCCTGGGCCGACCGAAATCGATTCAAAAAAGTGGCGGGAAAATATGATCTTATCAAGGTAGGCAGATATACGAACAGATGTAATCAATGTCAATCTGTGTGTAGTCTGTAGGTATTCCTCGACAAGGAGTACCTTCTTGTTGGATTGTATTCCCTAATCGGCGACTAACATCACTTGCCCTCATAGCCCCCTAGAGCGAAATGCAAAAAGAAAGGGAAAGTGTGCGTTTTTGCGCTAAAACCGGCGTTTTTGGGGTGTTTTCATGCATAGAAAATCATTTGCACATCATTTGGAACAGTTCTAAAGAACATTTCACCTGTGATCGGCGACTTGCGTTTTGATGGCCCCCGGGGCTATGTACGAGGGTATACGGTATGTAATGTATGCGTGTATGCAGGTTGATTACTCCGTGGAAAACGGCGCAGATGCAAACGGCGAAAGTTCGACTTCTTCAGCCGCAGCAGCAGAAAAGGAAGTGAAGAAGGAACCTGTCGTTGAATCAACATTGGATCCGAGAATACAGGTAGTTACATACTGTTGCAAGGGAAAACTGTCATAATACGTCTTCACGTGCCCAGCAGGAGTCGAACTGCGGCCTTCTCTCCTTGTAGGCGGGCGCTCTAAGCACTGAGCCACACGCGCAGAGCACCTCTTTCGCGCGAAACGTCCCTTTCATGTGCCAGAACCAACCTCCGGACGTGTTGCTTGTTTCGAAGCGAGCGCGCTCGCTAGCCACTGAGCTACGGGCGTGGACCAGCCTCAAATGCACAAAACACGCCTTTGTCATTCTAGGAGCTGATGAAGCTCTTGTGCGACTTGAAATTGATGAGCGACGCGGTGACAGAGTTGGAGTACGATACGGAGAAGCTTCCGCTGGGCAAATTGACGCCGGCGCAGATTAAGGCGGGCTTCGCTGCGCTCAAGAAGATAGAGGGCTGCATCCAGCGTAAGGATACGACAGGACAAGCTCTGGTGAACGCCTGCAACGACTACTACACCCGCATTCCGCACGCTTTCGGGTGAGCATAGTGGCGTTATGTGCTTTGTAGCGGGCGGGATATAATGTTGTATGAATGTATCGGTGTATGTGGGTAAGTTGCTTATAGGTCAGTTGCCAAAATCTGTCCATATTCTTGGTTGCCCAGTGTAGGCGAAATGTCCAGGATATAGGCTACAAACAACTTCAAATCCGACTCACTGTTGTATCTGGACTCGGCATACGCCCGGCGTATCCATGGCTGCTCATATGGCTGTCCATGTTGGTTTGCATGTGTCGTGTCGAGCGTGGTCACGCCCAGCGGATTTATGTCTCCTATGTGAATAATACGCGGGCTCTGACGCGTACGCACATTTGGCATAGATCTGGATATTTCGAGTGTGTATGTATATGCACTGGGCCACCAAGGCAATAATTCGGACAGAAGACAGTAATCTAGTCGGCTCTGGAAATGAGGTGCCGACAATTCCGGTTACCGCACGGTGCGGCAACCGGAATTGTCCCGCGACACACGGCATTGATGTGCACGGAATTGTTCCAGGACACGGCATTGATGTGCACGGAATTGCCCCGCGACACACGGCATTGATGTGCACGGAATTGCCCCAGGACACGGCATTGATGTGCACGGAATTGCCCCGCGACACACGGCATTGATGTGTACGGAATTGCCGCGCGACACACGGCATTGATATGTACGGAATTTCCCCGTTGGCCGGAATTACCCCGCGACACACGGCATTGATACGTAGCTTTTCATTGCAGTATGCGGCGTCCTCCCCTGATCAAGGACGAGGAGCATTTGAAGCGGGAGATGCAGCTGGTGGAGGCGCTGGAGGAGATCGAAGTGGCGATACGCGTACTGAAGAAGGGAGACGAAGCGGAGAAAGAGGGGAAGAAGAAGCTGCACCCCATAGATCGACACTACCAGGCCATGGACTGCCAGTTGACACCGGTGGAAAGGGAAGCGGAGGAGTTTAAGGTGGGTATTCGACCTATATGGCTGACCTGAGTTGGCAGTTACGTACTTAGTGAAGGAAAATCAGTGATGTTGACCGCTGCCCGGCGCTTGTCTGTTCTCGCTACTATGCTGCTACTAAAAGTCCTGCCAACAGTCTTCCAAGGCCTACAATATGATTGCTTGAATGACTCTATGGACATCACATGTGTTTGTTTGTGCTTACGTGTGTAGATGGTGGAGCGTTACCTGTCCAATACGCACGCTCCCACGCACACCATGTACAAGATGCGACTGAAGAATCTCTACGCTTGCGAGAAGCAGCTGCCGTTTGAAGCGAAGAAGCTGGAACCTGAGAACAAGTAAAGTGATATGATCCGTTCACATCTGAGACACGCGTTGAGCGTACGCTCGGCGTGTCACGGAAAAGGCTTGGACAGCCATGGATGCTCTGGGCACATTTCCTTCCTGTCAAGCTCGGCATACGCCCGGCGTATTCATGGCTGCTCATATGGCTGTCCATGTTGGTTTGCATGTGTCGTGTCGAGCGTGGTCACGCCCAGCGGATTTATGTCTCCTATGTGAATAATACGCGGGCTCTGACGCGTACGCACGTTTGGCATAGTGTTGTGATGTGCATACATACATACATGTTACGTACTGCGTACGGTACGCCGGCAATAGCGTCCGAGGCCAGAAGTAGTGTACGTAAACTAGTTGTACGTAGGTATGTAAGGCGAGTTTGGCCAAAAGTCCCTAGACCGGTCCCTGGTGGGGTGCCTAAAAGTCCACAGCTGTGACAGAGGGTAGCGGGTTCGATTCCCGTTCGATCCTATTTCTCTTCCCCCCCTTTTCGGGGCCCGGCTATCGCCATACGGAACGCGGCACGTCACAATACAGTACTTATACTTACGTGCACTGTATGTTGTTGTGGCATGCATTGCAGGATGCTGTTGTGGCACGGCAGTCGACTGAGCAACTGGTACGGCATTCTGAGTCAGGGTCTGCGCATCGCGCCGCCGGAAGCGCCGGTCACCGGCTACATGTTCGGTAAGGGCCTGTACTTCGCCGACGTGTCCAGCAAGTCCGCCAACTACTGCTTCGCCACGCCGCAGAAAAACACCGGACTATTGCTCCTGTCTCAGGTACGTATTATTCAACATATGCAATGAGCGACGGTGTTGGGTCGCGAGGCGACCCCTCTGAAGTAACCGTGACTTTCAGTGCAACTTTGATCGGTAATCGACGCGAAAAAAGTCGGCGCTGTCGTCTTTCTTGCTCGTTTGTTTCTTTCCGCGCCCATCTTCGCGCAGACTACCGTCAAAGTTGCACTGAAAGTCACGGTTAGTTTAGCGGGGTCGCCTCGCAAGCCAACACCGTCGCTTATTGCATATGGTCAATACTGTAACAGTCCTGTATTTGACCGGTTTCGCAGAAAAAAGTTTTGGGTGGTCGCGAGCTATAGTCTGACCAGCAAGACTTGGCCGTGGGATTCAATACAAGGCGCGTTGTGTAAAATAGATTTACAAAGGGTGGATTTCTGTCCATGCTTCGTGTACTCTATTTTGCAGAAGTACATGCAAACTACGCAGGACGACTTGAGTCCCATAGCCAACTCTTTCTGATTCTGACCAGACTATAGCGCCTTCGCCGTTTACTGCACACTGAGGCGCTACAGACGACGTGAACTACAGTCCTGACTATGCTTCAACATTCAAAATCACCGAGTTCGCTCCGAACTCGCTCCGATTTTTGGAATTCGGAACGTGCGTGTGAACAACCGAGTTTGTAATTCTAAGTCGTGTGAGTCATTGACGTTCGTTTCGGGTCAAAACAAAGTCCTTCCAAACTCGGAGCGAACTCGCTCGGAGCAAACTCGGAGCCACGTCTGTGGTTTTAAATGATTTAAATGATTTTAAATTTTTGGTCAGTGACCCGCTCCCCCGAAGGAGCCGGCTTTTCGTGATGACTTTTCATACTACCACCTACATACTGTAGCTGTACGCCCCTTGCCTTGTTGTAGGTGAGTCTTGGAAAGAGTCACGTGTTGCTGGCAGCCGACTACAAAGCGGATAAGCTGCCTGCCGGATATCACAGTACCAAAGGACTGGGCATGTACGCGCCGGATCCAAAGGATGACCTCACCCTGTATGTCACTGTCACACACAGTTTGCTTGTAGGTATTGCATTGTTGCACATATTCAGTAGTAGTGCGTGCGTACAGTACCGAATATTATTATCTGCTATTCGCCTCTCCCGATAAAAGTGTGTGTGGATCTCAACATGTACCTGGCAGAAGGGTGCAGTATATATCAACAACCAAAACCGCCACTTTGTTTTTGCTTGCCCTTGCAAACGTAGTTATTTTTTGTAAAAGTTTACAAAGTGGCGGTTTTGGTTGTCGATAAATACTGCACCCTTCTGGCAGGTACATGTTGAGATCCACGCACACTCTTATCGGGAGAGGCGAATAGCATCTGTTCTGCTCATCTAAGGCCAGTTTAGCCGTGTCCCCACGGGTTGGCATTTGGTTGTTGTGCCTCCTTCCCCCCTCCCCCTCGCCTGCCGGCTATGGCGGCGCAAATAGTATACAACGACTGGAATAAGACTGTCTTATTTCATTGTATCGCATTTTGTCTTGTGTTTGTCTGCAAATAGGGACGACGGTTGCGTTGTACCACAAGGCAAGCCCATTCACACGGGTGTACAGAACCCTGGCGGATACACGCTGAATTACAACGAATTTGTGGTGTACGATCGGAGTCAAGTCAACATGAAATACCTTCTGGAATTGGATTTTGATTTTCATCACTGAATGAATTCCAACACTCAAGCATTCTCATCGTGGCCTTGAATAGGACAGCAGTAGTACGTGGGCTATATTCTTTTGAGCTGCTACATGATAGCAGCGAAATGCACAGTTGTCGAAGCAACAGCACTAGTTTTACTGTTTATTGAGTTCTTTGCCGTATTTTGCACAGTTACGTGCTACTCTACTACTGACTGTACTTTACATATGTACGTATTGTACGTGCGTGATGATTGAGTGAGTTTATTATTATAGCACATGAAATTTACTTGTCCGTACGTACAGCACGTAGTAATGCGAGCCTGTTGTCTATTGTGTGCTTATAATTTTCCGTCTTTGTGTCCCATGTTGTACGTAACAATGCATTTACTTACATTCCGACCTACCTATAAAATATACTGTTGTACCGGTATAACAAATAACAAACCTAACGCAGATACAACATTCGCTCACCTTTCATGCCAATTCAATACCAGCACCTACGTAAGTGGAATAATACATGTATCGGCTATATATGGTGGATGCGGCTATAATCAAATCTTCAATACTTATACTTTTACTATTTGGATCGATAGAACAGCGGCTGCCAGTGACGCCACCATAGCGGCAACGGCATGGCGGGCATCGGCGCGGGGTGCAAAAGTGGCAGGCTGCTCATCAGCGGAAAGTGTTGTCCGATTCCGTAGTTCATTAGCGGCAGTGCCCCGCTGAATCCAGGCTTCAGGAGCAGCGGCGGTTGAGCGGGTGGTGGTCCAATCGCCTTGCTGATGCCGAATTTTACGAGTCCTGGCACGGTGGAAGGATCGATGGGCTTTATCTCCTCCGGTTGTTTCTCTTCCACCTTATTGGTCGACTCGATCTCGTCAGTCCCGGTCTCTTCTTCTTCTTCTTCGCCGCCTTTTCTCTCGTGTTCTTCGTCGACGACATGTTCTTTCGGCAAATTCAGAGAGGGCGGTGCTGGAATGGCGGGATGGTGCGGAAGCGCTGGTCCGACGATCGCATCCGCTCTTCTGCCGTCGTGATGCGGAATTACTACTGCAGGCCCCGATGGGTGCGGTCCGTGGGGTGAGCTTCTTGGAGCGCTACCATGGTCAAGGGTATAGATAGATAGTCAAGAAATTGTTAGGGTATCAAAACGGTAGGCTCAGGTTGCTAACCAAAAACGAGGCTTCATCAAAGTTTTTCAGGCCTAACTACATAACTACACTATTGTTTGAAAGGTTGCTGGCCGTTGACTGACTACGGTGCCGCCTACAAACTATTCTCATAGAATTTTGCCCCCTCCCCTAACAACTTATTTTTGTAGCGCAAAATACTTATTGTTGCACTTACACCCTTCTCGTATTCTTCCTACCTATACCCCAGATGATGGCGTCTTCGATCGCCCCCGACCAACGGCCCCACAATTCCGCCTATCAGCCGGCCCAGGTTGCTTCTGCCGTTCCTACATTCCGGCTTGAAGTAGGCGTAGCGGCACTGACCTCTATCGCAGTACTGGCAACGGTGACAGCGGGGATGGCAATCTTCGTGGCTGTGACCGGGTCGCGGTCGCTGACGCGAGCATCCGGGTCGATGGTAGGCGTGGATGCACACTCGATACAGTCCGCTAGCTAGAAAGGTCGATTCAAAATCGGGTCGGACGCAAAACTGCTTCGATAAAGGAGGGCGCACAACAACTATTATTGTGTATATAGTCATTATAGTGGTACCTAGGACACAGGAATATTCAAAAGCGTGTAAACCTCATAATACTATGTCCTGCCACTGTACGAAAAGGATCTGAACCGTTGCTGCTTTTAGCTCACAAGCTGCTTTAGCCTCAATGTCCTAACCAAAGGAGATTACTGTATTAATGGGGCTAGAAGTCGAAAGGCTAAAATGTAATTGGCAACCACTCTTCTGATGCCAACCTTTCCAACTAGCGGACTGTAATGGTCGTCGCAGATTTCGCAGTGTCCGCACCGCGGATGGCAGGCGTCCTCGTGTTCGTGCGGTGGTCGCGGACCCGGACGTTCGCAGCCGGGCAAGTGCGGATCGTATTCGCAACGGCCGCGGACGCAAGATTCGCAGCGCGAGCACCTACCGTGACAGCCGTCGCCCCCGTGCCCGCCCCCGCCACCGCGGTCGCAACCGGGCAAGTGCGGGTCGTATACGCAGCGGCCGTGGTCGCAGGATTCGCAGCGCGAGCACCTACCGTGACAGCCGTCTCCCCCGTGCCCGCCCCCGCCACCCCGGTCGCAACCGGGTCGATAGCGATCGCGATGGCACTGGAAGCTGACGCAGCGATCGCAGAACTTGTCCGGACACTCGTCGTCCTGGTGACAGTGCACGCGACCGTGCTCGCTGTCGCGACAACCGGGTCGACGTCGGTCCGGGTGACACTCGAATTCCACGCAGCGATCGCAGTACTTGTCCGGACAGTCGCTGGCGTGGTGACAGTGCTCTCCGCCCCCTGCAACATTACTGTAATGCTTCGTGTATAATCCTCGGGGATAAACAATGTTTGTCACCGATTCGAGGGGGTTGTACGAGAGAAGAGGCCAACCGAAAGTGCCGCTATCATCACCAATATGCCTTTATTTTATTTTGTTTTCTTTTTTCGTGCTTTAGGCGTATCCCAAATCGAGGTCAGGGGAGATAAAACGTGCCGAATAGAGGGTTATGCACGAGGAGGCTTATATCGAAGGGGGTTATACATGAAGCTTTACAGTAGTGGGCGATGGGTTGGTGTCATGACTGTCATGTTGCTTCTTGCAGCGGCTTTTGACGACGCCTTTCAAACAAGCATTCTAGCTTTTTAGTATCCTAGCGTGCGGTCTTTATCGACTAATTCTAACCTTTTACCTTTTGTTTGAGCTGCAACTGCGGCAATCACCAGCAACGATAATATCCACTGGCGATTCATGCTGCACGATGAAACGAGAATGTCAGAGATATTTTGCTCTCTCGTCAAGGATAACTAAAAATGATGTACACCTACGTATGACTACACTGCAGCTACACCAATAAAACAATAAAACTTAGTTTCTACTGTTATTCTTGTCGAGATTTTGTATCCGTTTTAAAGTTGAACGGCGATGAACATGCGAATTGTAACCCTCGCCTTTCCGCGTTATCTTCTCATTTTCAAGGAAAAATGGGACACCACTCCCTGCTGTGTTGACAAATCATGGACGAAAACGATTGCGATGGATTGTTTTGTTTCTTTTTGAGGTCGTTGACTGACCTCCATCCAGTCGAAGTCTACAACGTACTTATACATATCAGTTTCTGTACAGTGACTAACAAACAACTAAGACACACGTTAACATTTTGCTTGGTTACTGACACAGTATTCCATAATATCCAGCACTTTCATAAAATCGAAAGTTGTCCCAAAACAGCCTGCCAGATATTGCCGGTGCTTCTGCTTATTGGTGGGGGCGGGCGCTCGCTCGGTGGTTGCAAAGAAGCCTGCCAGTTATTGCCTGTGTTTCTGCTTACTGGCGGGGGCGGGCGCGCGCTCGGCGGATTGTACCAAAATACCCGCTGATTGTCCATTGTCGTGGGCAGACCAAAGGCTGGCAGGCCTCCGCGACTACTCGAAGGGAAAAACGACGATGGCGTCATCGATGGCTCTCCTACCCTTTCGTGACCACCATGAGAATGTCCATGGGAGTGTCCATGGTTATGTCCGTGGCTGTGCGAAGACAGTGGAGCAGTTGATGGCAGTTGCAATGGCGCTGCTGGTGCAGTAGAGAAAAATGCAGGACTTCGCTGCGCTTGAGGTCGTCTTGGTGTTTGCAGCTGTTGAAAAAAGGCAAGGCGCGAAAGCCTTGGAGTCAGCAATGGTGACGGAGTGAGAATTTGGGATAGGGTAAGTTGGGGAAAATCGGTCAACTGGGTCGTAATTTCCGACGACGATTTCGTTGTGAGATACGCCGTAGATATACTGTAACCGGATATACTGTAACCGCGTATCTGGCTCTGGCTGACTGTTTTTAAAGATGGAGGCGATATGTCGGAAATCGAAATTACCTACCCATCCGCAGAGTCGGATTTTCCCCATCTCACCCTACTTCTTGCGTATGGTGAGCATGATCGTGGTCGTGAGCACCGGTGCTAATAAAAGACGGGTCGAAGAATTGTCGCCCCTGGCTTCTTGGCGGTGGTGGCTTGCGGATGGGTGGCGGTGGTTTTCGTTGTGGTCCGCCGCCGCCGCCTCGCCCTCTGCCGCTGCGCCAGTGGGGATGTGGCTGCTTGTGCTGGGTGCGCGGCTGCCCGGGCGCGTAGCGGTGACAGTCCGGCTCCCAATCGGGGTGATGGTGGCACTCGCCCAGCTCACACGTGTCGCAACCGTCGTGACACTCGTAATCGAACACGCAGTCGTGCGCTGCAATCAAGCACATAACGGAGAATGCTAGAGTTCTCCGTTAGAGTTAAGCTTGGAGCCAATCAAGCATCAGAACACTGAACGTGCTACATTTTAGACCTCAAAGTACGAACAGTAGTGTGTACTGTACTGTACATATACTGTACATGTAGACGTTCGCCATGCATACTGAGCTGTATGTATCTATATGTACACAGTATGGCAAATGATGATCCCACTTCATCTGCCTGCCTGGTGATCGGAATTGCCCCATTACTATGCATCTATGTACCTACACTACAGTACATGTAACTAGTACAACAGTACGTGGGTGGAAAAATGTGGAAAGTAATTTGGCGCAACTAACTGGTAGCGGTGATTCGCGGCTGTCCGGTGCGCATTCTGTTACAGTCCGGCTCCCAGTCTTGATGATGGTGACATCGGCCCCACTCACAGGTGTCGCATCCATCGTGGCACTCCCAATCAAATACACAGTCGTGTCCTTTAGTACCCAAAACAAAAGAAAGCGCACCCTTGTTAAAGGGGAACTTTGCGCGGAAAATTCGGGGTAAGCCTGCACGGATCATTCGATAGAGCATAAAAAATGCTGCAAAACGCACCAAGTCCCATCCCTCTACGTTGCGTCGTTCTTGAGTTACAGGCAAATACAGATATGTGAACGGGAAACTCTGCTTGAGAGCACGTAGCTCGCTAACCATTGCACCGATCGGAATAATTATTCCACCACCGTGTGCTCCGTTTGGCGTTCTACCTTTTTGTTGTATAAAGTTTTGCTGTATCTTCACTGCCTGTGGCGTGGGAAGCCAAAAAACAGGTGTCCTTGCGCAGTTTAGCACATATTTTGTCCATGTATGAAATATGTGCTAAACTGCGCAAGGACACCTGTTTTTTGGCTTCCCACGCCACAGGCAGTGAAGATACAGCGAAACTTTATACAACAAAAAGGTAGAACGCCAAACGGAGCACACGGTGGTGAAAAAATTATTCCGATCGGTGCAATGGTTAGCGAGCTACGTGCTCTCAAGCTGAGTTTCCCGTTCACAGATCTGTATTTGCCTGTAACTCAAGAACGACGCAACGTAGAGGGATGGGACTAGTGGTGTCAACTTTTGAAGAGTACAGTAACGGTACGGTACGGTAAAATTACCGCGCATGCCAGACGGTAAAATTACCGCGCAGTACTTTACCGTCATCAAAATGTTTACCGCAGTACTTTCTGTTGAAAATTGGCGGTAGACGGTAAAAATCTTACTATGTAATTCGAGCATGTTTTTGGCTAAATTGAGCATTTTGAAGACATCAGCAAAAACTCACAATTTTCTTCATGCCTAGATGATAGCTAAAAGAACAATAAATGCTTCAAAAATGACCGAAATCGTCGCTGAGATTATCAATTTCCCACAAAAACCAACCAAAAATAGCGAATTTATGCTAGACATAGCGAACATTTGTGCTAAAAAATGGTCAACGATCAGCTGGATAATACTAAAATATGCGAAAATGGTCGCGGTAAAAAGTAAGGTACAGTAAAAAAGTACTTTTTTACCGTCATATTTTTTGAAGGTAACTTCCTCTTAGTTGGCGGTAAAAAGTACTCTATTAAACTTTACCGTGGCCATCGGCGGTAAAAAGTACAGTACCTTTGGCCAAATTTGTGCCAGTACCGCGGTAAAAGGTAAGGTAAATTTACTTTTTGACACCACTAGATGGGACTTGGTGCGTTTTGCAGCATTTTTTATGCTCTATCGAATGATCCGTGCAGGCTTACCCCGAATTTTCCGCGCAAAGTTCCCCTTTAAACTAGCCTACATGTTGGGGCAAACGCAAAGGGGCAATTTCGATCACCGGTGAATTCCGACTGTCAAAGTGTCAATTGATAAGATATTGTGTGGATATGGATACAGTACATATACCGCGCGATGCTGGCCTCGGGGTTTCGCAAAATCCGAAAAGATTGTCCATAGTGCTACTAAATTAACACCTACCCCGCAAAAGCCGTCATTGTTGTCAACAACTTTTACTTTTGTTGTTCGTGTGTTGTCGGATTGTTGTCGGATTTTGTACTGTTGTTGTCGGATCCGACAACAACAGTACAAAATGTTTGTTGTCGGATTGTTGTCGGATTTTGTACTGTTGTTGTCGACAACAATCCGACAACAAACGAACAACAAAAGTAAACGTTGTTGACAACAATGACGGCTTCCGTGGGGTAGGTGTTAAAACGGAAAAATTCACTTACCTTCTGAGAGCACGAAGGTGCAAGCCATCAATAATAAAAGGAAATTGAGCCACATTTTCATGATTTTCCTCGGCTACAGTACTTATTTATTGTGCTTGTACAACGCATCCACCGCTGCAAGTTCTGTCAGCCTTACGAAATGTGGAAACGGAAACGTAGGCCTATTAGCAATTCTAGGAAGTCGCACATTTTTATTTCTGAATTATATTCAACTGACGTCATTACCGCAGTTTAAACATGTGCAATTTTCTGCGCAGTGTAAAGCATCGCGTCTTCCTGCAATCGAAACTTGTTTTTGGATATTTTGCTCTTCCTGTCCGACAACCACAACGGCATGACACTTTCTTAATGCGCTTCAAAGTATAGCCATAGCGAGCGACCGTACGACACCCCCATTATTGGAAATTATTGGTATTTTTATGTGTTTTGGCAATATAAACTACAAGATGCACGACCACGTATCGTACGTCATACGCACTAGTACACACAGAGAAGACGCCATCATTTTAATACCATTATTGCTCAGGTGCAGTCAGTCGAGTCATTTTATTTCGTCAAGAATATTTCAACACTCACCTGAACCTGAGCTAGTACGTTTATAGTCAAGTTGATGTGCAAGACACAATGCATGAATAAAACAAAGTAGCACAATACTGTAAAGCTTCGTGTATAACCCCCGGGGGGATAAAAATCGTTAGTCGCCGATTCGAGGGGGTTATACACGAGGGGGGTTATACACGAGACCAAGCAAAATGTGCCGAATCATCACCAACATGCTTATTTTGCGTTATTTGCGCGTTTTACGCGTTTTAAAAATTTTGGATAGAGGGGGGGATAAAAATCGTTAGTCACCAAATAGGGGGGGTTATACACGAGGGGGGTTATATTAGAAGGGGGGTTATACACGAAGCTTTACATTAGCATCACAACAGGCAAGTATTACACCACCAGGAGCACCATAACGAAAACGAAAGGATGAAACTGCGATCGGCATCATAAGCCATGGTGCTCATTCTGTATATTACCAAGAACTAATAATCAATCGCAAGACAAAAGTATAACGGATAAAACAGATAAATAATGGATAAAACAATTTCGCGCTGTTCTATCCGAAAATGAGGTCCCAAATGGTGCCTCTTCTACGGTAGTAGTTGTTGCCGTAGCGGTTGTAGGGATAGCGATCGTAGTAGCCCCTGCCATAGTTGTAGTTGCCATAGTTGCGACGCCGGTGGCGGTAGGTGTTGCCCCGACCTCCTCTGGGCTCACCCGGGCCATAACTATGACATTCCGGCTCCCATTCTTCATGATGAACGCATCTGCCACGCTCGCACGTGTCACATCCGTCGTGACATTCATAGTCGAATGTGCAGTCGTGGGCTGACAAAATTATTGACAAGAAAAATATCTGAGGTAGTCGGAAGTAAAATATTGACCAGTTGCGCTGAATACGTACGTATTTCTATCCCTGTCGGCTGACTAAAAGTTCACTGTGTTTCGTGCAATTTTATCGGTCAGCAGTCAGCACTCAGCACAGCACCCATCGAAATCGATCAAAAATTCCACTGAACAATCAGCGTAAAACAAAGGGTCAGCTCTCGACCTCCCAGACATTTTCAGCGCTAACTGGTATCCGGTTAAGGAAGAAAGTCTGCTGTCTTCAAAATTTGTTCAAAAATTAGGATAGGCTGCCAACTATCTCAGGGTTTTGAGGATAGTTGGAAAATACATGAACATGAAAAACATGAAAAAATGAAGACAGTTTTTCCAGCTGTCTTTTTCGGAAAAGAGATAGCATAAAAAATAAAGAGATAGCAGGAGGTCATGTACAAAAATGTACATTTTCTTCCTTAACCGGGTACTTACTTACATACAGTTATTGCTTGCTTACCGTAAGCTGCAATCACCAACACTATCAGTACTAAGAGAAGAAGGTATGCTCTCCACATGTTTGAAGCGAGGAGTTTTTCAACGAAGTATTATTGATACTAACTTGTCGCCGTCTTCGTTTTGGGTCCTTTTGTAGCAAAAAGTACCCTGGACATGGTAGTAACAGTACACATACTAGGAACGATGTTGTTTACGGGTTGAAAACGGAAAATCTCGTTTTCTGGAAGATTGCTCCGCCAGCGACAACTTCAACTGTTAACAGGATGCTGTAAGGCCGAGACATCTTCGCCTACTTACGTAAAGTTACCTTGCAAGTGAATATCATCAAAAATTTACTTATGCAGTAGCCTACATTGTACGTAACGTAAAGTACGTGGCACGTTCCAGGTGGCGACTTACTTGTAGAGTCGGTCCACGACCACGACCTACGCAAACGCGGTGAAGAGTGTAATTGAAATAAACTCACTCGAATGAGACGGCTTGCGTGCGAATAAGTTGTGACGCAATTCAACATAAATTGTTGTACTTGTTTGTGAGATTTTTTGACAACAAACACTTTACTATGCCTGGCTGAACCAATAAACGGCCGCCATGTCACGTGCTGCACAATCTAACCAAGACATATGTTTTCTATCCATACGATACACTCAAAAAAATACACAGACTTGGCGTCGTGCATAGTACAGTACAATACACTACATACCACTGGTGTCAACTCGCTCTCTGCGAAAATCGAGTTGAGTTGAGTTAGATTTACTCAGGTTACGATTTTTTCAAGTTAAGTCGAGTAACTTACTCGCTCTTACTTCAGCCGAGTCGGGTCAGGCCAAAATCTTGCGAGTTACTCGAGTAAGTACGTGTAGTCTAAAGGCTAAAATTTTCCAACAAAAACAATATAAAATACACTATCGCGCTTCACTAAAAGCCGATTGTTCCGATTATTTTATGCATGCATGCGAACTTTGCCCTCTTGCTGCTACATAAGGTATGTAATGTACCTACCTACCACTGCTTGCTTGGTAGTATATGCATCCATGCAGCTGTCTGCAACAATCACACAAATCAAGTTAACTTACCCGAGTAAGTACTGGGTAAGTATGAAGTTTCTTACTCGAGTAAGTACTGACAGTACTTACTCGCAGTTTCTGAAATTTTACTCGAGTTAGAAGCAAGACCAGTCAATTGCGAGTTAAGTCGAGTTAAATTACTCGGTGACTGCATTTTTCCGAGTTAAGTTGAGTTAGATAACTCGGCCAAAAATTGCCCGAGTTACTCGAGTAAAGTTACTCAAATTTTTACTCTGACACCAGTGCTACATACGTACATTCACCTATATACGTACGTACTTTACACCAAAACCTTTATTAGAAAAACTTACATGCACACTGTTACTTTCCTAAACTTCCAAACAAAGAGTCAAATATCGACGAAGAACCAGAGGTGGTTGCACGCTTGGGCGAGAAGAAGCTGGACCACCAACTGCCACCGCTTCTTCCCCCACCCGGTCTCCATCTAGAAGAACCGCCTCCTCTTCCGCCTCCGGTGCGGCACTCCGGGCCTAACTCTTCGTGGTGGACGCAGACGCCGTTCTCGCAAGTGTCACAGTGATCGGGGCAGCCGCCAGGACAACTTCGCTGTCTGCTCCTGCCTCCTCCTCCTCTTCCCCACCAGCTCCAACTGCCGCCGCTTCCGCCCCTTCCCCTCCATCTCGATCCTCCTCCCGTGCGGCATTCGGGACCGAAATCTTCATGGTGGACGCAGACGCCGTTCTCGCAAACGTCGCAGTGATCGGGACAGCCGCCTGGACAACTCCGGCCCCATCCCTGTCGCCCACTGCCGCCGCGTCCGCGCCAG
>JASAMW010001679.1:0-33109 GCA_030247985.1 Epsilonema sp. ZAB3_2 | reverse complement strand
AGATTCTCGACTACAAGATCATAACGACGAAAGACAACAAAGCCATCTGGTGCCATAAGGCCATACTGAGCACAAATGAGAAATTTAGCACTCTTTTCCAGTCCGACTTCCCCGATGCAGAGAAGGATGAAATCAGAAGAAACGAAGGTGGACAACGAGACGATGATGGAAGTACTACACTAGGTCTACTGCAACAAGATCTCTCCTCGCTTCCATCAGCTGGATCTGGGCGATCTCTTGGCAGCTTCCAGCTACTACATGGTGGATGGGCTCAAGGTGGAATGCCATCGTCAGCTGATTAAGGCACGCTGAATGAGAAGAGATACGCTCTTTCATTGGGGTTGGCTGATCTTCATCAGTTCAAGCTGCTGAAGCACATGGCGATCAATGTGGCAGCTGGACAGGTGTCCAAAGTTAGAAGCACGACCGCATGGTTGAAGCTGGAAGGCAAGTTTGATGATAACCTGTTTCTGGCGTTGGAGAAGAGGATGAGAGTAGACAGCTGGTATTGATATTGATTGAGATTGGATAATGCAACTAACTGCAGTTTGCTGCAGACTGCAGACTGCAGTCTGCAGTTTGAGATTGGATAATGCAACTAACTCACTCATTTTTGGAACGGGGACTGTGGGGTAACTCCTGGCACAGAGCTTATTATCTATCGTAAGAGTATATGTACGCACTTACAGTACATACGTACGTGGTTCTTTGATCAGATGTGCCGTATTTCATTTCCGTGCCTACAAGACTGACAAACTTCAAATACGTACGTACACGTTACATGTGCGAACGCCGAGAGGTGTGGTACGAAGGCTCTTGGTTACTTGTCGAGTGTTGTTAGTGCTGCCATGTGTTTTCTTCTGCAAAATATTTCAATTACGAACTTGATAAATATTTTGAATGTTGTTGGAAACTTGTGAATGAGTTCTGGGTGTGGCCAAATTGTCGCTTTTCTCCCTGTCTGTACTTTGCACTTGACCACGTTTCCTTTCGTGTATGCTACTGTAAGTACGTATGCTCTTTTCAGCGTCTAAGGTGCGCAGAAAGCCTGAAGAACAAGTACAAGGCCTAAACTACAGAAGATCAAGTGCAAGATGGCACAAGGCGAAGGTGGCGATCTGCAGCAACTGAAACTGCGCCAATTCACTTTTGTATGGGAATGCAACACAACTGGATTCGATCACTATACGTCAAAGAAATATTTCCAGGAGCTTTTTGCCACGACTTTAAAGCATATCAGCTTTGATTGGCTTTTGGTGGCCTTTCCAACTGGATTTGGATCCAGGACTGGATTTCAGGTGTTTATACGATCGCTTCACGCTGGGAATGATGTATCCACTCAGTATGAGCTCTTCGTTGACAGTCGTGGCAACCAGGAGGGGACAATCCGGGGCCAGATGCTCAGTAAACAACTCGACGGCAATCAACGGCACCTTGTTGGTGATAACTGGCTGGAGCTGCAAGGAGGAATGACTGAGGCTCAAGAGAAAGGATACGTCGACGACGAAGGCGAGATTCGCCTTGGAGTCCGCGAGTAGAATAAGCGAAGAGCATTCTTCAGTTGGGAGAAGATCTGTGAAATAGAGGAGAGCGCTAAGAAGAAGCAGGGGGGAAGTGATTGCAATGGATGCCAGTCTCTTGTTTCAAGGCGTTACGCCTCGAGAAACTGCGAGCGGAAGAAGCTGAGGTCGAACCAATCATTGAAAAGACCACGACCATCGGATGACAGAAAGGAGCTCCTGGATTACAAGATTATCACAGTGAAGGACAAGAAGATCATCTGGTGTCACAAAAACATCTTGGGAGTGAAGAACGAGAAGTTTGCAGCTCTTTTCCAATCGGATTTCCCCGACGCGAAAGCGGGAGAGACGGAAGAAGAGAAGGTGGACAGCGAGACGATGATGGAGGTGCTGCACTTCATCTACTGCAACAAGATCTCTGCTCGCTTCCATCAGCTGGATCTCGGTGACCTGTTGGCAGCTTCCAGCTACTACATGCTGGATGGCCTCAAGCTGGAATGCCATCGTCAGCTGATCAAGCAGCTGGATGAGAAGAATTGTGCTCAGTCCTGGGGTTGGCTGATCTTCATCAGTTGAAGCTGCTGAAGCATATGGCAGTCAATCTGGCAGCTGGACAGGTGTCCAAAGTTCAGAGGCACAGACGCTTGGAAGAAGCTGGATGGCAAGTTTGATGATGACCTATTTCTGGCGTTGGAAAAGAGGGTGGGAGTCGACAGCTGGTATTGGATGAGATTGGATAATGCGTGTACACGTACATACGTCAGTACATAGCTATGGTCGCTGTAGTGACAGAACAAGCATTGGGTGGTACTACGGGAGAAGTGTTGGGCTAGGTTTGTGCATTTTTCACTGTTGCCGCCAGCCGGCTTGCCTCACAGTATTTATGTACTGTTTATGTAATACCGTATTTACCGGTGCATAGCCCCATGGGGGTATGCAAAAGTAAAATATTTTGAGAGGTGCGCAGAGGCATATTTTTTAGGTCAAAAGCACGTGTTTTCCGGCGTAATTGAGGTCAAAACACGGTTATTCTAGTACAATACACCCCCAAGCAGGCTTATAGGCATCCTAGCTTGGTGTGGGAGTGGATGGGTACTATATGAGCAGCTTACATAGGTAGGTTAGGATACTGTGCAGTGCATATGGGGGTATGCATAGGGGGGGGGGGGGGGTTATGCATGGGCATTTTTTATGTTTTTGCCAATATGGGGGTATGCATTGGGGGGGGTTATGCATTGGGGGGGGGGGGGGGTTATCTACCGGTAAATACGGTATCTACTCTACTGTGAGTATTGACATAGCGCTAACGGTATATGTGTATGTATGTACGTATGTACTTATAAGTGATGAAATTTGCATGCGCGAATGGAAATACGTAGAGTAGGGGGTGCGTGCGGTTGAAGGCTTTTGGTACTTCTTTTGAAGCGTTCTGTTCTCTTGCCATGTTTTCTTCTGCCGATGAATATTCACTATTTCATTCAACCCTGGATAAAAGTTTTTGAATTTGTTCAAACGGATTGATATGTGCTATATGTGTAGTCAGATGTCGCTCTCTTCCCTACCTGTACATGCATTGTTTTACGTGGCAAGAGAGCAGAAATCTTCAAAAGAAGTACCAAAAGCCTTCAACCGCACGCACCCCCTACTGTACGTATTTCCATTCGCGCATGCAAATTTACACCACTATAAGTACATACGTACATACATACACATATACCGTTAGCGCTATGCTGAATACGGACAGTAGAGTAGATACCGTATTTACCGGGGTAGATAACCCCCCCCCCCCCCCCAATGCATTAACCCCCCCAATGCATACCCCCATATTGGCAAAACACTTAAAAAATGCCCAATGCATAACCCCCCCCCCCCCCCCCTATGCATACCCCCATATGCACTGTACAGTACCTGAACCTACCTATGTAAGCTGCTCATATAGTACCCATATCCACTCCCACACCAAGCTAGGATGCCTATAAGCCTGCTTGGGGGTGTATTGTACTAGAATAACCGTGTTTTGACCTCAATTATGCCCTAAAACACGTGCTTTTGACCTAAAAAATATGCCTCTGCGCACCTCTCAAAAACACCTCTCAATTTTTGCATACCCCCATGGGGCTATGCACCGGTAAATACGGTATTACATAAACAGTACATAAATACTGTGAGGCAAGCCGGCTGGCGGCAACAGTGAAAAATGCACAAACCTAGCCCAGATTTTCCCCGTAGTACCACCCAATGCTTGTTCTGTCACTACAGCGACCATAGCTATGTACTGACGTATGTACGTGTACACGCATTATCCAATCTCATTCAATACCAGCTGTCGACTCCCACCCTCTTTTCCAACGCCAGAAATAGGTCATCATCAAACTTGCCATCCAGCTTCTTCCAAGCGTCTGTGTTTCTAACTTTGGACACCTGTCCAGCTGCCAGATTGACTGCCATATGCTTCAGCAGCTTCAACTGATGAAGATCAGCCAACCCCAGGACTGAGCACAATTCTTCTCATCCAGCTGCTTGATCAGCTGACGATGGCATTCCAGCTTGAGGCCATCCAGCATGTAGTAGCTGGAAGCTGCCAACAGGTCACCGAGATCCAGCTGATGGAAGCGAGCAGAGATCTTGTTGCAGTAGATGAAGTGCAGCACCTCCATCATCGTCTCGCTGTCCACCTTCTTCTCTTCCGTCTCTCCCGCTTTCGCGTCTGGGAAATCCGATTGGAAAAGAGCTGCAAACTTCTCGTTCTTCACTCCCAAGATGTTTTTGTGACACCAGATGATCTTCTTGTCCTTCACTGTGATAATCTTGTAATCCAGGAGCTCCTTTCTGTCATCCGATGGTCGTGGTCTTTTCACTATTGGTTCGACCTCAGCTTCTTCCGCTCGAAGTTCCACAACGCGAACGTCTTGAAACAAGAGACTGGCATCCATTGCAATCACTTCCCCCTGCTTCTTCTTAGCGTTCTCCTCCATTTCAAAGATCTTCTCCCAACTGAAGAAATGCTCTTCGCTGATCCACAGCTTGACTCCAAGGCGAATCTTGCCTTCGTCGTCGACGTATCCTTTCTCTTGAGCCTCAGTCATTCCTCCTTGCAGCTCCAGCCAGTTATCACCAACAAGGTGCCGTTGATTGCCGTCGAGTTGTTTACTGAGCATCTGGCCCCGGATTGTCTCCTCCTGGTTGCCACGACTGTCAACGAAGAGCTCATACTGAGTGGATACATCATTCCCAGCGTGAAGCGATCGTATAAACACCTGAAATCCAGTCCTGGATCCAAATCCAGTTGGAAAGGCCACCAAAAGCCAATCAAAGCTGATATGCTTTAAAGTCGTGGCAAAAAGCTCCTGGAAATATTTCTTTGACGTATAGTGATCGAATCCAGTTGTGTTGCATTCCCATACAAAAGTGAATTGGCGCAGTTTCAGTTGCTGCAGATCGCCACCTTCGCCTCGTGCCATCTTGCACTTGATCTTCTGTAGTTTAGGCCTTGTACTTGTTCTTCAGGCTTTCTGCGCACCTTAGACGCTGAAAAGAGCATACGTACTTACAGTAGCAGCATATACACGAAGGAAACGTGGTCAAGTGCAAAGTACAGACAGGGGAGAAAGCGACAATTTGGCCACACCCAGAACTCATTCACAAGTTTCCAACAACATTCAAAATATTTATCAAGTTCGTAATTGAAATATTTTGCAGAAGAAAACACATGGCAGCACTAACAACACTCGACAAGTAACCAAGAGCCTTCGTACCACACCTCTCGGCGTTCGCACATGTAACGTGTACGTACGTATTTGAAGTTTGTCAGTCTTGTAGGCACGGAAATGAAATACGGCACATCTGATCAAAGAACCACGTACGTATGTACTGTAAGTGCGTACATATACTCTTACGATACAGAATAAGCTCTGTGCCAGGAGTTACCCCACAGTCCCCGTTCCAAAAATGAGTGAGTTAGTTGCATTATCCAATCTCAAACTGCAGACTGCAGTCTGCAGTCTGCAGCAAACTGCAGTTAGTTGCATTATCCAATCTCAATCAATATCAATACCAGCTGTCTACTCCCATCCTCTTCTCCAACGCCAGAAACAGGTTATCATCAAACTTGCCTTCCAGCTTCTTCCATGCGGTCGTGCTTCTAACTTTGGACACCTGTCCAGCTGCCACATTGATCGCCATGTGCTTCAGCAGCTTGAACTGATGAAGATCAGCCAACCCCAATGAAAGAGCGCAATTCTTCTCATCCAGCTGCTTAATCAGCTGACGATGGCATTCCACCTTGAGCCCATCCACCATGTAGTAGCTGGAAGCTGCCAAGAGATCGCCCAGATCCAGCTGATGGAAGCGAGGAGAGATCTTGTTGCAGTAGATGTAGTGAAGCACCTCCATCATCGTCTCGTTGTCCACCTTCGTTTCTTCTGTTTCATCCTTCTCTGCATCTGGGAAGTCGGACTGGAAAAGAGTGGAAAATTTCTCATTTGTGCTCAGTATGGCCTTATGGCACCAGATGGCTTTGTTGTCTTTCGTCGTTATGATCTTGTAGTCGAGAATCTTCCCCTTGTCGTCTTCAGGTCTCGGAATCTTTGCCGATTTCGCGTCCCCCTCGTTCAGCTTTCTCTTTCTTCCCCTACCATGGCTAGACACATCAGACGGCAACTCCACAACTCGTAGATTGCAGCACAAACCACTGGCATTTGTCGGTTCGCGTTCCACTTCTTTCTTCCGCAACTCAGCCACTTCACTCTGAAAAATCTTCTCCCAGTTGAACGCATCTCTTGAGATTCTCATCTCTACACCAAATCGAATCTTCCCATCCTCGTCAACATATCCACCATTCCGTGCCTCGGCCGTGCCACCTTGGATAAAGTCTGAAGCACCATATCCCGAAATTCCGCACGGGTAGTCATATTGACGGTTTCTGACTATCTGCTGACGACCTTGCATATCGATGAAGAGATCAAACTTCACGGATAGCTCTACTTTGAGCCCATATCCATACAAAAATAAACCGAAGGATTCTTTGACTAATCTGCCTTCGTTCATCTTCACGCCATTAGGATAGACACGCAGGCGCCAATCAAAGCCAATATTCTTGTGCACTGCAGAAAACATCGGGCTCTCCCTGAACTCGTTGAACTTGAACTCGTCAAATCCTGCCGTGTCACATTTCCAGATGGACTTGAACGTTAGCTGTCTGTCAACACCAGCCTGAGCCATCATCTGACCGTTTCTGTTTTCCGCTAACACCAAGAAACTAAACACAGCACCACACACACACGGCTCGTTGCGAATAAGCATGCAGGCTAAACGTACGAAAGGATTCACAATATCGTGCGCCGTGCGCCGCGAACGGTACGTTACCGCACACTTTCGAAGTACACATAATCATGAAACCAGCCAATCTTCGATCGTGCAAAAACAATTTTATGCAAATTCAAATGTTCAGTTTTCACAGATGCAAGACCCATCAGAAACAAAAAAAACAAAAGCATTACAAGATCATGAAACTTCAGCTCGCAGAATACAAGGCTATTCACATCGAATGATCAGAACAAAAAGCACGCTGGGCGTATATGCCGTACATACACACTTCAGTACACTTCACGTAGCCTCGCCTGATGGTTCAGTGCACCCGACGACATAAGCAGAAGCAGACATGGCCACGCTCGGCGCGCTGAGCCTCCAATGTGAATCAGCCTTCACACAATACACACCTTTCGTCACAAAGCGTTCCCATCATCACCAAGCAGTAATGTTACGTCCGACTACATACCGGACATACGGCATACGTACCTTCCATTGCTTTAGAATGTTCTGCTCCCGTACGCGTACAGTTCATCCACACACGTTCATGCGCTTCTGGGCAGCAGACAGCACATCACCATCGAACGCACCCTTCAGCTTCTTCCACGCATCTGACACCATAACCGTGGCCAGATTACTCGCTGTCATATTGATAGCCATATGTTTCAGCAGCTTCAACTGATGAAGATCAGCAAGCTCCAGTGATCGGGCGCAACTCTCCACATCCAGCTGCTTGATTAGCTGACGATGGCATTCCACTTTGAGCCCATCCACCATGTAGTAGCTAGAAGCTGCCAAGAGATTGCCCAGATCCAGCTGATCGAAGCAAGGAGAGATCTTGTCGCAATAGATGAAGTGAAGCACTTCCATCATCGTCTCGCTGTCGATTTTCTTCTCCTCCGCCTCTCCCGCTTTCGCGTCTGAGAAATCCGACTGAAAAAGAGTCGCGAACTTCTCGTTTTTCACCCCCAATATGTTCTTGTGGCACCAAATGATCTTGCTGTCCTTCTCTGTGATGATCTTGTAATCCAGCAGCTCTTTTCTGTCTTCCAATGGTCGTGGTCTCTTCGCTTTTGGGTCAGCCTCTTCCGCTGGAGGTTCCATGACGCGAACATCTCGGAACAAGCGACTGGCGTTCATTCGATCCATCTCTTCTGTCTTTTGCTGATCCTTCTTCGCTTTCTCCTCTTCTTCAAAGATCTTCTCCCAGTTGAAAAACTCTTCTCTGATCCACAGCCAGACTCCAACGCGCAGCTTGCCCGCCTCGTTGATATACCCTTTTTCCCGTGCCTCAGCCATTCCATACAAGAAAGTATTTTCCTGACACGCATTTGTAATCCTCCTCCTCCCGCCTGGTTGAATCTCTTGCTCGCCGCGACATTGTACAAAAATATCGTAGTGAGCGAAGAAGTTTTTGACAGCTCTAACTTTCTCGGTTTCCTGAAGTGTTAGATACGCTAACAATCCGTTTGTTCCATCGACCCCCAAGCACCAATCAAAGGAGACATTGTCAACAGCCGTGGCGAACCGCCGATCCTGAAAACGGTCGACTTCGCTTCTTGTAGTATCGCATTCCAGTATGAAACAAAACTGGCGCGATTTCCGCGGCTGCACATCACCATCATCATCTGGTTCCATATTCAACTTGATCTTCTGTTCTGTAGTTTACTTGTTCTTCCAGGCCCGTAGCTCAGCAGTCCACCTCCTTGGATGGCTAAAGAAATGCAGTAGCAGCAAGGATGTATGAGTATAGAATAGTCCGCTGCATGGCCCGCGCAGATCGATCCCTGTCTGGAAACGTCATCATAGAAATAATCGAACGAAACAATAATCGATAATATAAATGTACGATCGTACATTGATATATACGATCACTACATGACAATACATGATCGTACATAATAATAATCGAACATATCAATGTACGATCGTATATATCAATGTACGATCGTATATATCAATGTACGATCGTATATATCAATGTACGATCGTACATATCAATGTACGATCGTATATATCAATGTACGATCGTACATAGAAATATACGATTATCTGAGCTCGAAAAGCGCGCGCAATCTCCAAGCAGAGCAGAGTAAAGGGAATTTCCAAAGTTTTTTTGTGTTCCCTTGTCGTCTACTGGAATCAATAAGCATTGTCTATGTCAGCAAGATTTGGCGCTTCTTCTCAGCTTCGAATCACCAGCATGGCGTCAGCTACTAAACGGCCAAGGTATGCACATGTCACGCTAATGTCTGTGCGTGCAGTCCGTCCACTCAGCGAGAGTTTGTTTGTCTGCTTGGAGATTGCGCGCGCTATGTACGATCGTATATATCAATGTACGACATTGATATATACGATCGTACACGATCGTACATTGATACCGTATTTACCTGTGCATAGCCCCGGGGCTATGCAAAAATTGAGAGGTCCTATATGGGGCTATGCATAGGGGGCTATGCATAGGGGGGATATGCATAGGACACTTTTTATGTTTTTGAGAGGTGCGCAGAGGCATATTTTTTAGGCCAAAAGCACGTGATTTAGGGCATAATTGAGGTCAAACCAGGGTTATTCTAGTACAATACATGCCCAAGCAGGCTTATAGGCATCTTAGCTTGGTGTGGGAGTGCCTATGTGTAGGTTATGACCAGCTTATGTAGGTAGGTTCAGGTACCCTACAGTACATATGGGGCTATGCATAGGGGGGGGGGGGGGGGCTATGCATAGGGCATTTTTTATGTTTTGCCAATATGGGGCTATGCATGGGGGGTCTATGCATAGGGGGGGGGGGCTATGCACAGGTAAATACGGTATGTACGATCGTATCGTACATTGATATGTACGATCGTACATTGATCTATACGATCGTACAATTGATATATACGATCGTACATTGATATGTACGATCGTACATTGATATATACGATCATACATTGTATATGTACGATCGTACATTGAATATGTACGATCGTACATTGACCTATACCAACGTACATTGAAATGTTCGCTTATTAGTATGTACGAACATGTATTGTCATGTAGTGATCGTATATATCAATGTACGATCGTACATTTATATTATCGATTATTGTTTCGTTCTATTATTTCTATGATGACGTTTCCAGACAGGGATCGATCTGCGCGGGCCATGCAGCGGACTATTCTTACTCATACATCCTTGGTAGCAGCAATACATGACTGATTGGAGAACAGACTGATACACATGGTGCCACAAAAACAATGCATGTACAGGTAGGGAAGAGAGCGACAACTCCTGGCTACACATAAATCAATCCGTTTGTACATATTCAAAAACTTTTACTCAAGGGTTGACTGAAAATAGTGAATATTCATCGGCAGAAGAAAACATGGCAAGAGAACAGAACGCTTCAAAAGAAATACCAAAAGCCGTCAACCGAACTCCCTATGACGTATTTCCATTCCGACATGCAAATTTCCATCACTTGTGAAAGTACGTACATACACATACCCAATGCTTCTTCTGTCACTACAGCGACCATAGCTACTGTATGTACTGACGCTATGAACGTACACGCATTATTCAATTCATTCAATACCAGCCTGTCACTCCAACCCTCTTCCAGCCGATCCAAATACGGAAAGGATGAAACTAGAAACAAACTGGACAGCCAGCTGCTAGAAGTGCTGTCTCCACCTTGATGGCAACAAGATCTCCGCTCGCTTCCATCAGCTGGATCTCGGTGAGCTTGGGGAGCCTTCCAGCTACTACATGCTGGATGGGCTGAAGGGTGGATGAGCGTTCATATCGTCCCAGCTGATCAAGCAGCTGGATGATAAGAATTGCGCTCAGTCATTGGGGTCTGGCCCGATCTTCATCAGTTAGAAGCTGCTGAAGCACATGGCGATCAGGATGGCAGCTGGACAGGTGTCCAAGGTTCGAAGCACAGACGCTTGGAAGAAGCTGGATGGCAAGTTTGATGATGACCGATTTCTGGCGTTGGAAAGAGGGTGGGAGTCGACAGCTGGTATTGAATGAGATTGAATAATGCGTGTACGTTTCATACGTCAGTACATAAAGAATATAGCTATGGTCGCTGTAGTGACAGAACAAGCATTGGGTATGTGTAGGGACGTACTTTCAGAAGTGATGAAATTTGCATGCGAGAATGGAAATACGTAGAGTAGGGGGTGCGGTTGAAGGTCTTTTGGTATTTCTTTTGAAGCGTTCTGTTCTCTTGGCGGATGTTTTCTTCTGCCGAATGAATATTTCACTGATTCAGTCAACCCTTGATAAAAGTTTTTGCAATATGTACAAACGGATTGATTTATGTGTAGCCAGAGCTTGTCGCTCTGCTTCCCCTACCTGTACATGCGTTGTTTTTGTGGCACCAGTGTATCAGTCTGTTCTCCAATCAGTCTATGTATCTGCTGCTACTAAGGATGTATGAGTAAGAATAGTCCGCTGCATGGCCTGTCAGTATATCGAATCCCCGTCCCTGGTAAAACGTCATCTATAAAGAAATAAAAAAAATCGAAACTGAAACAATAAAATCGATAATATAAATGTACGATCGATACATTGATATATACGGTGGATCACTGACACATGACAATACATGATCGTAACATAATAATAATCGAACATATCAAATGTACGATCGTATATATCAATGTAACTGTATCTGCTACATATCAACTGTAAGCGATCTGTACATATCAATGTATGATCGTATATATCTATGTACGATCGTACATATCAATCGTATGTATCGGTATATATCAATGTACGATCGTATATATCAATGTACGATCGTACATATCAATGTACCGATACTATCGTACATACCGTATTTACCTGTGCATAGCCCCCCCCCACCTATGCATAGCACCCCCCATGCATAGCCCCATATTGGCAAAAAAAACATAAAAAATGCCCTATGCATAGCCCCCCCCCCCCCCCCCCCCTATGCATAGCCCCATATGTACTCTAGGGTACCTGAACCTACCTACATAAGCTGGTCATAACCGACACAGAGGCCCTCCCCACACCAAGCTAAGATGCCTATAAGCCTGCTTGGGCATGTATTGTACTAGAATAACCCTGGTTTGACCTCAATTATGCCCTAAATCACGTGCTTTTGGCCTAAAAAATATGCCTCCTGCGCACCTCTCAAAAAACATAAAAAGTGTCCTATGCATATCCCCCCTATGCATAGCCCCCTATGCATAGCCCCATATAGGACCTCTCTATTTTTGCATAGCCCCGGGGCTATGCACAGGTAAATACGGTATCAATGTACGATCGTGTACGATCGTATAGTATCAATGTCGTACATTTATATATACGATCGTAGCAATAGCGCGCGCAATCTCCAAGCAGACAAACAAACTCTCGCTGAGTGGACGTGCACGCACAGACATTAGCGTGACATGTGCATACCTTGGCCGTTTAGTAGCTGACGCCATGCTGGTGATTCGAAGCTGAGAAGAAGCGCCAAATCTTGCTGACATAGACAAATGCTTATTGATTCCAGTAGACGACAAGGGAACACAAAAAAACTTTGGAAATTCCCTTTACTCTGCTCTGCTTGGAGATTGCGCGCGCTTTTCGAGCTCAGATAATCGTATATTTCTATGTACGATCGTGGAGTACATTGATATATACGATCGTACATTGATATGTACGATCGTACATTGATATATACGATCGTACATTGATATATACGATCGTACATTGATATATACGATCGTACATTGATATGTTCGATTATTATTATGTACGATCATGTATTGTCATGTAGTGATCGTATATATCAATGTACGATCGTACATTTATATTATCGATTATTGTTTCGTTCGATTATTTCTATGATGACGTTTCCAGACAGGGATCTATCTGCGCGGGCCATGCAGCGGACTATTCCCAGACTCATACATCCTTGCTGACTACCCGAGTGCATTTCTTGTAGCGGCCATCCAAGGAGGGTACTAGTGGACTGCTGAGCTACGGGCCTGGAAGAACAAGTAAACTACAGAACAGAAGATCAAGTTGAAGATGGAACCAGATGATGATGGCGATGTACAGCCGTGGAAATCGCGCCAATTTTGTTTTATACCGGAATACGATACAACAAGAATCGAAGTCGACCGTTGTCAGGAGCGAAGTTTCGCCACGGCTGTTGACAATGTCTCCTTTGATTGGTGCTTGGGGGTCGACGGAACAAATGGATTGTTAGCGTATCTTGTACTTCAAGAAACCGAGAAAGTTTCAGCTGTCAAAAACTTCTTCGCTCACTACGATATTTTTGTTCAACGTCGCGGCGAGCAAGAGATTCAACCAGGCGGGAGGAGGAGGATTACAAATGCGTGTCAGGAAAATACTTTCTTGTATGGAATGGCTGAGGCACGAGAGAAAGGCTACATCAACGAGGCGGGCAAGCTACGCGTTGGAGTCTGGCTGTGGATCAGAGAAGAGTTTTTCAACTGGGAGAAGATCTTTGAAGAAGAGGAGAAAGCGAAGAAGGATCAACAAAAGACAGAAGAGGTGGATCAAATGAACGCCACTCGCTTGTTCCGAGATGTTCGCGTCATGGAACTTCCAGTGGAAGAGGCTGAGACTGACCCAAAGGCGAAGAGATCACGACCATTGGATGACAGAAAGGAGCTGCTGGATTACAAGATCATCACAGAGTTTTTGTTTGGTGGTTCTGCGGTGTGCTCTCTTTCGTCTCGGCGTCTCCCCCTCCTTTTTTTTAAGGATGAGAAGATCATCTGGTGTCACAAGGATCCCTGTCTGGAAACGTCATCATAGAATAATCGAACGAAACAATAATCGATAAATATAAATGTACTATCGATACATTATATATACGATGGATCACTACATGACAATACATGATCGTACATAATAATAATTGAACATATCAATGTACGATCGTACATATCAATGTACGATCGTATATATCAATGTACGATCGTATATATCAATGTACGATCGTACATATCAATGTCCGATCGTATCTATCAATGTACGATCGTACATAGAACTATAAGATGATCTGAGCTCGAAAAGCTCGCGCACTCTCCAAGCAGAGCAGAGTAAAGGGAGTTTCCAAAGTTTTTTTTGTGTTCCCTTGTCGTCTACTGGAATCAATAAGCATTGTCTATGTCAGCAAGATTTGGCGCTTCTTCTCAGCTTCGAATCACCAGCATGGCGTCAGCTACTAAACGGCCAAGGTATGCACATGTCACGCTAATGTCTGTGCGTGCAGTCCGTCCACTCAGCGAGAGTTTGTTTGTCTGCTTGGAGATTGCGCGCGCTATGTACGATCGTATATATCAATGTACGACATTGATATATACGATCGTACACGATCGTACATTGATACCGTATTTACCTGTGCATAGCCCCGGGGCTATGCAAAAATTGAGAGGTCCTATATGGGGCTATGCATAGGGGGCTATGCATAGGGGGGATATGCATAGGACACTTTTTATGTTTTTGAGAGGTGCGCAGAGGCATATTTTTTAGGCCAAAAGCACGTGATTTAGGGCATAATTGAGGTCAAACCAGGGTTATTCTAGTACAATACATGCCCAAGCAGGCTTATAGGCATCTTAGCTTGGTGTGGGAGTGCCTATGTGTAGGTTATGACCAGCTTATGTAGGTAGGTTCAGGTACCCTACAGTACATATGGGGCTATGCATAGGGGGGGGGGGGGGGGGGGGCTATGCATAGGGCATTTTTTATGTTTTGCCAATATGGGGCTATGCATGGGGGGTCTATGCATAGGGGGGGGGGGCTATGCACAGGTAAATACGGTATGTACGATCGTATCGTACATTGATATGTACGATCGTACATTGATATATACGATCGTACATTGATATATACGATCGTACATTGATATGTACGATCGTACATTGATATATACGATCATACATTGATATGTACGATCGTACATTGATATGTACGATCGTACATTGATATATACGATCGTACATTGATATGTTCGATTATTATTATGTACGATCATGTATTGTCATGTAGTGATCGTATATATCAATGTACGATCGTACATTTATATTATCGATTATTGTTTCGTTCGATTATTTCTATGATGACGTTTCCAGACAGGGATCGATCTGCGCGGGCCATGCAGCGGACTATTCTTACTCATACATCCTTGGTAGCAGCAATACATGACTGATTGGAGAACAGACTGATACACTGGTGCCACAAAAACAATGCATGTACAGGTAGGGAAGAGAGCGACAACTCTGGCTACACATAAATCAATCCGTTTGTACATATTCAAAAACTTTTATCAAGGGTTGACTGAAATAGTGAATATTCATCGGCAGAAGAAAACATGGCAAGAGAACAGAACGCTTCAAAAGAAATACCAAAAGCCTTCAACCGCACCCCCTACTCTACGTATTTCCATTCGCGCATGCAAATTTCATCACTTGTGAAAGTACGTACATACACATACCCAATGCTTGTTCTGTCACTACAGCGACCATAGCTACTGTATGTACTGACGTATGAACGTACACGCATTATTCAATCTCATTCAATACCAGCTGTCGACTCCCACCCTCTTTTCCAACGCCAGAAATAGGTCATCATCAAACTTGCCATCCAGCTTCTTCCAAGCGTCTGTGCTTCGAACCTTGGACACCTGTCCAGCTGCCATATTGATCGCCATGTGCTTCAGCAGCTTCAACTGATGAAGATCGGCCAACCCCAATGACTGAGCGCAATTCTTATCATCCAGCTGCTTGATCAGCTGGCGATGGCATTCCACCTTCAGCCCATCCAGCATGTAGTAGCTGGAAGCTGCCAACAGGTCACCGAGATCCAGCTGATGGAAGCGAGCAGAGATCTTGTTGCAGTAGATGAAGTGCAGCACCTCCATCATCGTCTCGCTGTCCACTTTCGTTTCTTCAGTTTCATCCTTCTCCGCATCTGGAAAATCGGACTGGAAGAGGGTGGCAAACTTCTCGTTGGTGCTCAGAATGGCCTTATGACACCAGATGGCTTTGTGATCTTGCATTGAAATGATCTTGTAGTCGAGAACCTTTCCCTTGTCTTCAGGTCTCGGGATCTTTGCCAGTTTCGCTTCGTCTCCCTCCTTCATCTTTCTCTTTCTTCCTCGACCATTACTGGACACATCAGACGGTACATCCACAACTCGTAGATTGCACCACAAAGCACCGGCATTTGTCGCGTTTCGTATTGCATTTCCTTCTTTCCCAACTTTGCCACTTCACTTCGCAATATCTTCTCCCAGTTGAAAGCATCTTCTGGAATTCTCATCTCTACACCGAGTCGAATCTTTCCATCCTTGTCAACATATCCAAGATTCCGTGCCTCCTCCATGCCACCTCGGATAAACTCTGCCTCACCCCAACCCGGACTTGCACGGCCGAACTCTTGTTGACAGCCATTCGCCATTTTGCCTGCCTGCTGTCCATATTTATAGATAAAAAGATCAAAGTTCACGGAGACCTTCGATTAGAGCCCTTCTGCGGTCAAAAATAGGCCGATGGCTTCTTTGACTGATTTGCCGTCTTTCATGATCACGCCATTAGGAGAGAACACAAGGCGCCAATCAAAGCCGATATTCTTGTGCACTGTAGAAAACAATGGACCGTCCACGCAGTCGTTGAACTTGGACCGGGCAAATCCTGCCGTGTCGCATTCACAGATGAACTTGAACGTTCGCAGCTTCTCATCACCAGCCTGTGCCATTGCGATCTGACTGTTCCAGTTTTCGCTAGCACTACGAAACTAAACAATGCACCACACTCACGGTTGGTTGCGAATGATGGCGCGCTCATCAGACGTCCGTAAATCCGTACCACCGTCCGTTCGGGGGGGTGGGTGGGGGGGGGGGGGGGGGGGGGGGGGGTGGTGTGGTTTGTGTGGGGTGGGGTTTTTTTTTTTTGTGTTTTTTTGGGGGTCTTCCCTTTTTTTTTTTGTTGGGGGTCCGGGTTCTTTTTTTTTCTCCCTCTCCCCCTCCCGCCGGTGGGGGCTTTTTTTTCCCCCTTTTTGGCGTCTTCTTCCTTTCTGTCTTTTTTTTTTTTGTTTCCTTTGGCCCCCCCCGTCGGTCGGGGTCTTTTTTTTTTTTCCTTCTCTCTTCCTCTTCTTTTCTCGTTTTTCTCCCCCTCCGCGTTTCCCCCCCCCCTTTGTCCTTTCTCTCGTGCCTCAGCCATATTTGTGTACATATTTTGAGTGTACAGGAGTTTGGCGGGGGTATAGTAGATAGTACCTATGTACGTACGTACGTACTGTAATATATTGGTCGTACCTACGTACAGTACGTACGTACCTGCGGTGGCAGGCAAATCTGTCAGCCAATGAGCAAAGGAGGCGGACAGATTTGTGCAGGGTCAGCGGACAGTGGGACAGGGGTGCGTGTGTACGCACACGCTGTATGTATGTACATACCTATCATCTCTCAGGTTTTTGTTGTCATTGTGTGGTCCCGCCCGCCCACCCCTTGCGTTTTCAGCGTTTGTCCTACAGCAGGACTCACGGTTTCTTGGCTTGGTTTTCTGCCCTCTGCGGGCACCAGCGCAAGGGCGCTGCAGACCTCTGCGGTCTTTGGCCTCAGCGGCCATGGTTCGGCTCTCTGCGAGCCTTGGGTGGCGCAAGGGCGCCTCAAGCCTCTGCGGCAGCTTGATCAAGCAATGCACACGAGATGCAGGTAACATAAATTGGGGACATGGTGTGTTAGGGGAGGTGCATCTTTGTTTAGAGGATACGGTGTCAGAAAAAGACAGGGCGGCGCTGCGCGAAGGCGGTCAGGTTCTGAAGGCCTGTGGATTAGGGCGGCTGTCGAAGGAGTTACGGAAGTGTCTTTGTAACGGATTGGCAGCGAACACGTGGAAGGCGTATTTACCGTGGATTAGGGCTTGGCATGAATGGATGCAAGCAAGAGGCGCAGCAATCACCGGCACCGATGTGCACGTCGCAAATTTTCTGGCGCAGATTCAAAGCCGCAAAAGTGTGGCGCAAGCGGCGGCCGCTTTAAACTTGTTCTTTTCTTTGCGCGGTGTGTCACCAAATCCTGCTCAATCCAAATTGGTTAGCTTGGTAAAAGCGCATGCGCGTAGGCAAAGCGCGCCAGTACAACATGCTCCAGCTTTCACTACTGCGCAGGTGCTCAAACTGATTCAACGCTTACGCAAGCATCCATCTTTGCCAAACAGGCGGTTGGCCGCCATGGTGATTTTAAGCTTCGCAGGGTGTTTGCGGATTAGTGATTGTGTGGGTCTGGATTTAGCGGATGTAAAGGTTAAGGACGACCGAGTGGAGTTACTCATTCGAGGTGCAAAGACGGATAGGGACAGAGACGGCCAGATTGCATTCATACAGGCTACGCACGGCAGCAACTGCCCCGCAACAGTACTGCAGGAATACGTAAGCGCGGGAAAGTTGAAGCTAGGTGAGAAGGGAGCCTTGTTCAGAGGCATTCAATACAATAAGCAGAGTCGCAAGAGCTCCCTTACGTGCAAACGAATCACGGCAAAGCAAGCAACAGATGACCTCAAGCACTTACTGTACGCACAAGGCACAGAAAGCAATTACACCTGGCATTCTCTGAGGGCGGGCGCGCTGTCGGAAGCGCTAAGGAAAGGCGTCGACAAGGACCAGGCTCGCGTCCATGGACGCTGGGCGTCGGAGGCTGGCATGGCACCGTACATAGACAGGGACAAAGAGAATAGGCTGTCTGTATCTAGGAAAATATTGGAGTACTGATGCTTACTGTGCAGACTTGGAGGAGTGTATATAGTACGTGCGTGTACGTGTTTTGCTCTGTTGTAGAACCGTATAGCCCATCACAATGGGCGCCGGCTCAAGGTTGAAGAAGGATCGGAAGAAGTTGTAGGCCGGCACTATGTATAGTATGTACTATACGGTACGTTGGTTACTATGGTTTTGTGCGGAGTTGGATATGTGTACCGGGGATGAGATTCTGTTGCGTTGTTGTATGCAGGCAGTACATATGTAGGTACAGCACGTATACGTACACATGGTGGGCCGGTAGGTATCGGTGTGTATGTAGGGTAAGGACTTTTGTAGACTCACAGATAGGTAGTTATCCGTACGGCGAGTTTTTGTGTGGTACGTGTTGTTTATGTAACGACTGGATACTGACTGGATACTGGCTTGGTTTGGATGTATTGTGTACTTGTATTGGAGGTATTGTATTGTGTAGGTACTGGATACGTAGTGTGTGGTGTGACCCGATCATGCAAAAGACAATAAAAGGTGTACACGATAAATATGGTTGAGCAAATATGTAGTATTATTTTGGTACAAAATAAATGGCATTATTCACGTCCTCGCCGTTGTTGTACGCTAGTTTAGCAGTTTGCTTCCTCACAGAGTAAAAGATGCCTTTGCTCTTTTTGTTCTTTTGCTGCTGGGTATTGTGCCTACCATGCGCAATGCCTCTGCCACTACTGGCCGGCGAAGAAAATTGGCGCACTCTGCAAGAAGCATCAATGGTGCGTCAGCTGATGTGCTGGCTGAAGGTGTCAAAGCCAGCTTCATGGGGCCGATGCAAAAATGGAGGCAGCAGTGGCCGAAAGGTCGAGGTCGAAACATCCGTCAAGCGATCGAAGCAGCAGCCGGTCAAGTTGGAACAAGCGAATGAGAGCGAGCCACAAAGAGTTTTGTGCTCTGGAGGTCCGCTGGAATGCAGCAACGGCTTCGGAGCCATCCACCGATGAAGAAGCTAATGATGGATGAAAGAAGTTCACATACATGTACCGTATGTGTACTGTACATACTGTAATGTTCCGTAGATAGCCCAATGGGGCTATACAAATGGTAAGCACCGATTTGGGGGCTACACACGAGGGGGGTTATACACGAGGGGGGCTATACACGAGGGCATTTTTCATTTGTACCAAAAGTAAGGTTTTTTGACCTCCTGAACTCGATTATGGTGATTATTTGGCACGTTTTCAAGCTCCAATCATCAAAAATGCAGCTTTCAACGTAAAAAATTGTGAAATTTTTGCTACCACAAATTTTTCTCGAAGAGACCTCACTGGCAAAATGATCAGAACTGGTCCAAATGAGGTGCAGATAAACTCCTATGCATGAAAACACTTCAAAAACGCTGTTTTTAGCGCAAAAACACTTGATTTCCCTTGCTTTTCGCGGTTCGCAATAGGGGGCTATACACGAGGGCAAATGACGTTAGCGACCGAATGGGGGGCTATACACGAAGGGGGTTATACACGAGAGGGGCTATATACGGAACATTACAGTACCTACTAGTACTCGGGCCTAACTCCTAAGTTGCACACCTTGACTACGGTAGGTGTCTGTAAAATCCTTACACAATCTTTTGCCGGTTATTCACGGCCAATCTTATAAGTTTCATTTTTGCATCAATCATCAACTGCATGCCGTAAGCGAACAGATCAAGGTAGACGCGATAGCGGAACCTCGAGAGGCTCACGAACGAAGCTCCGCCTCGTCCCACCTTACTTAGTCATGTGTAAATAGGAGTGACGGAAATAAAAACACACATTTGCTCATAACTCCCGAACCAAGAGGCGGATTGAGCTGAAATTTTGCCTGAAGATGCCCCCTATGGGTACATATCTGTCGGCAAAATTTCAGCTCGATCGGCCTACTGGTTAGGGCGCTACGACGAAAAACCTATTTTTGAATGATGTCACGCTCTTATATACTGAAAACTTGTGACCTCCATAACTTTTCAACGAGTCGAGGGATCGAGCTCGGTTTTTTTTTAAAAGATGGGAAATGTAAAGATCTTGGCAAAGTGGTCCGAGCACTTTTTTCGTTTAAGGCCTCTGACACCCTTAAAATTGCGATTTTGTGGTAAAAATAGACGCAAAGTTACCACGCATACTCCTCCGTGGATTTTTTTCGGATATGAGTGGTAGGTATACCAAAAGAAAGCCCTCACTCTACTCTCGATGAGACTTTTTTTAGATTTTTAAAATTCGCTTTCGTTCTCGAGTTATGAGCTGTCAAAGTTGGCTGTTTTTATGTATGTTTTACTCCATAAATAGGGCAGCTGACAGACAGCTGAAAGAGTAACCGCTGCGTTGTTGAGGCCATATATAGCATACCATTCGATTCGTCTTCAAAAGATCTATCGATTGCTGGCCACTGCGACATGCTCATGCCTGATTCACATAGTAAAAAATGCCATCACATAGGCAAAAGTCGCCAAAAAAGGTGTTATTTTCTTCAGTTTGGCGATTTGTAGGCATGTGACATACCATTCGATTCGTCTTTGCAAGATCTATCAGTTGGGAATAATTTCTACATGCTTGTATCCAATATGCCTGATTCACAAAGTTCAAATGTATTCACATAGGCACAAAATAAAACAAAAATTGGCTAAATGTAGTCACGTGTATACCATTCAATTCATCTTGACAAGGTCTACCTATTTCGTGCATTTCTTACTAACCACCTCCTTGCTCATACCTGATTCAAATAGTCTAGTCAAATTCACATAGGCTCAATTCCACCCTAAAACAAAGAAATGTCATGTGTAATTATGATGTATCTCGAAGTTCCACTAGTGCATCTTGTCAACTCGTGCTCAGTTTTTTAAAAGAATTGCATTGCATGTGTTATGCCCATTCACATACTCAATCTCCTCTAAAAAAACATAAAAAAATGTTCCGTGTAATGTATGATGTATCTCGTGGTTCCACTAGCACATCTCGTCAACTCGAGCTCGGTTTTTCAAAGATTTGTATGCATTTGTTATGCACATTCACATAAGGCTCAATTCCTCTCAAAACATAAAAATGTCCCACGTAGGTACATATATCCCCTAATGTACGCATATTGTATCTCGAGGTTCCGCTAGCAAATCTCGTCAACTCGAGCTCAGTTTTTTTAAAAGATTTGTATGCATGTGTTAAAACAAGATGTATCACTATCGATTGGGAACAATTTTGACTTGCTTGTATCCTACATGCTTCTCACATTTCAAGTAGACGTGGCAGGAACCAGTGGAGAAGTGCTCCTAAGGAGCACGAAGGAAGTGAGCGAGAGGCTCACTAGCCTGCAGATGCATATGGGGTTGACGGCGCAGAAACCAGAAGGTTCCAACCACCTATCGCTGCCGAAACTTGCTACCCCTCCGAGTTGACAGCCTCTCGCACAATCTGCTGCTGTCCGACTGGTGCGGGCATACTTTTGCCCATTCCCAATCATGGCAAACAAAACTCTTCAATGACCTTTGTTGCCTCTCGCCTGCTTCTGTATGCCTGATCACATGCAAAACGCTGGATCCAAACCATATTTGGTCATCTTAACTAGGTAATCATATGTATGTAAACATGTACATGCTGGTACATAATATGGTGCAACAAAAAACCTTGAGCATTAGTTCAAAGACAAAAAAAAGTGGTTTCCTCAAAAGTAGAACATACATACATACCAGCAAAAATTTCGTGTCTTATAGCTTTTCCTGTTTATCCTGAACAACAGCAAGTGACAACTTCAGCTGAAACTTAATGATTCCAAAGCCGATATTTTGAATCGAGAAGATCGAACCCTGGTGGACCTCTCACCTTCTATTTGGCAAGAAACGTGTGAAACGGCTGGTAATATTGGAAGCCATTATTGAATGGGTACGTACGTATGACATGCGAATGCACATGCGAGGAAGAATAAACATACGCACAATACATATGCACATACTTATTCATAACGCTGCATGGATCAGGCATACAGAAGCAGGCGAGAGGCAACAAAGGTCATTGAAGAGTTTTGTTTGCCATGATTGGGAATGGGCAAAAGTATGCCCGCACCAGTCGGACAGCAGCAGATTGTGCGAGAGGCTGTCAACTCGGAGGGGTAGCAAGTTTCGGCAGCGATAGGTGGTTGGAACCTTCTGGTTTCTGCGCCGTCAACCCCATATGCATCTGCAGGCTAGTGAGCCTCTCGCTCACTTCCTTCGTGCTCCTTAGGAGCACTTCTCCACTGGTCTTCATTCAACCTGGATTGAAAAGATGTTCCCTCTCTAATCTTCATCTCAGCAGTTCCTTATTCCAACTCCTACATGCAATAGAAAGTGCAATGAGATCTCGGAAATCCCCTCAGTTTAACCCCGATCGGTGAATGGATGGCTTTTTTGGTGGCCAGCCAACGCAAGTACATAATATCTATCTGCTGTTTCGGTGCGATCGCGTGTATTTTATGTTATTCGATCAAGAGATGTCATCAATTACTGACGTTCCTTCGTTACTTTTGTTCGTGTGATCGTCAGTGGAGGTCTTCGTTCTCTCCATCCTTTTTGTGTTACTGGGGCTTGCGGGGTCTCGGCCGGCCGTCGCGCGTCTTTTTCTCTCCATATACTACTCTCTTAGAAAAATTGGCGAGATGCTGTCATAGCGTTCTCGACAGTCCGTGACTCAGCCAGCCAGCACCCACGACATACATGTCACTTAGGTTATTCAGATGAATTTCATTGTATGTGATATTATTCGTGCCGTGCACATGCATCACCACAGTGTGTGCTGTATAAAGTGTACAGACAAGCGTGGGATTGGCGTGCAGCATGCAGCCATTGCGTCACGAGCAATAACAGTGCACAACGTATGCATGTGTAGTAGGTGATTTGAAATTAATTGACGCATGTTATGGAGATGCAATGCAATGTGATTTTGAAGAAAGGTCGCAGGTACGAAAAGGAGTGGGCGGGTAGTAAGCCCAAACATATCCGGCTACAAATGTAGCAGCTAGCTGCATTGCTTTCTTTCCACATTATTGTAGAATTCTACACTACATAGAAGGCATCTGTCTGCGCCCGCCAGGCTCCAACAATCTTCAGCTCCATCATAGAATTACAAAAGCCGTTACTATTGATACCGAAGAGGTAAGCTAGGTATGCGGAAGAATAGTGCTGCACTGCACATATACAGCTTTGCCTGTTATACCTCACTATTCATCGATAATTTCGCTAACCATTTTCAGAGAGTAGACCGTCAAAACTCGACGACAACGTAGCCTCTTCCCTCGTATCGCGTTACGACCAATCGCGACGTGCACCGACCGGCTGTCTCCATTTGCCTCAACTCTTTTATGCGGAGTCAACGAAGTAAGTAGCTGAGTTTAGGTCCGGAAACGCACTTGTCATTATAACACGACTTTTTGAGCCCTGGGCGCGCCACCTTCTTTGATACAATATGTAGCCTATGCGTGCGTATTCGCCCACTGCCCGCAAAACACGGTTCGGCCGGCGTCAATCACAAATCTGCGGCACCATCGCAAAACGCGAGTGAACAAAGACATCATCCGCCTACTCAGCGTTACACAAAGCAACGCATTAGTGGCACCCGGCAATGACAATGCGCACAAACAATCGAGGATTATCAGAAAGTCAGACACGCATGTTCGTATGCATAGGTATGTACGTACTGTAGGTGCGTCCCAGCCGCCATTTTGTATGCAACCGACAGCACTTTTCCTGGAACTGAAACGACAATAATATCGTGCCTCGCGACATTGTAGGAAGTTGTATTGTAATAATAATTCGTCCTAAAGAATCCCATCAGACGAAAACGAACGCTCCACCTCGAATTCATCGGCAGGAAAAGTCACGAGCCGGCCCGTTTGTCTCTTTCGTTTCTCCGCGTTTTGGCCTTCTCATGGAATTGTGAGAAACCGATTTTCGATAACCACAACAACAACAACAACAACATACTACAGAGAGGACGGTATCTATGGGAACCGATGCTGCTGTTCCTGAAGAAACGGCTACCTACCGCCACCTATTACATTGACTAGTCCGATCATTGCCATTCCATTTCGGTAAACGATCCTGACAACTGACGGCGGTCACAACTCCCTGACTGCAAGTGTCATCTTGCTCCCTCCGCTGCCTCTTTCTTGACTCTCGCTCCTGTCCATAAAAACTTCCCCCTCTCCGCGTTCGAAGACGCAGAAACGCACACGTGGTTCGGTGGGCGATAAAATAAATATCGCCACCCGTCGTCTTCTGGATCTGAACTTCGTGCCTTTAAAAAGGGCCCGAAGGACCGTCCGCGGATCGTCATCAAAACGTGTGGGGCCATTTAGAGCGCATTACACGCGCGGACGCCGGCAAAGTGCACGCACAGACTACGTACAGACAGTATTGTAATTCGGCTGCGGCGGTTCAGTTCGAAGAGTACTATGCTGTACATCTTGTACACGGACGGCCAAGAGAAAGGTCGAGCGCGACCATCGGCGAAAAAATATCTGCAGCCGTTGCCTTCCGCTGCCGCCAACGACGACCACAGTAGTGACATTGTTGCAGGAAAACTAAGAAGGAAAGTACTATTTGGATTGACGACACCACCGCGACGAATTATTCCCTGATGGATTGGCCACGACTGGTGTTGATGAGTGTCAGAATTCTACTGATCAGCTTGTGCATCCAATTTGCACTATCAGGTGAAATATGTAGAAACTTCATAAGTCAGTCTGCCTGCGTACATAATTTGTACGCACGCATACAGACGCTGAGTAACACGCCACAACTGCTGTACGTACGTGCTTATGTACGTAAATAAAGTACTAGATGGTACACACGAACGTACCTACATACTATCCATCCACACGACCGGTACGTAATACGTACCCTACGTACTGTATTGTGTATCAATTATTCCAGAGATGGACCACTTGCCTCCACTGATTCAGCGGATTCACAGAGAAGGCAAACAGCTGAACGATTTCGCTCGGGTCTTTGAGCACCGAAGGCCACTGCCTCCTAGCAGCAATAGACCAGACCATGTCATAGTCAAAAGACGGATTGGAGCAACAAAAAGGAAAGAAATTGTAAAGTACCGTACTGCATGCGTTTTGCCTTACCACAATCAACTGTCATGGTCATTTGTTATCACTGGAGAGAAGAGTTCAATGACTGTATACATTACACACATAAACACACTTTTTAGAGAAAGCGCAAACCCTACGTCTCTCTAGTCAACTGCGATCTCGACTTTCCCTACCGCTCCATCACTGGCTACTGCAACAGTCTGGTACAGCCCCAGCTGGGTTCCGCATACTCCACCTTTCGACGGCTTTACCCAAACGCCTACAACGATCGTGAGTTCCCCTATCCATTTTCATCAACAAAATTATAACGGTAAAGCCAAACTCAGATCAAAAGATCAAACGGCATTCTCTTACAGGAATCAATGAACCAAGAACGATGTCTGTCTCTGGAGACTCATTGCCAAGCGCGAGGCTCATCAGCAATGTGGCGCACAGTCATCGTCCAAACAAGCTGGATGGCAATAGAAGCGACATGTACATGCTGTGGGGTCAATACCTGGACCATGACATCATCTCTTCCGCCCTTACTCGTGAGACATGTTTACCAGTTGGACCTCATCACAAGTTGACGCTCCAAAGGGTCATGCAAAATATGCTTTGCCCAATTGTCTCTTGCTTTTAGAAACCAGCCCTGACAAACGCACATGCAGCAACTGCTCGTATGACAAAGAATCCGACTGCTTCCCCATCGAAATTCCCAAGAATGACCCAGTGTTTCAGAAAGGAAGCTGCATGGCGTTTGGTCGCTCAGTCAATGGCCAACGTCGAGTTGGTAAGAAGGAAGCACAATTCATTCCAAAAAGAAATACTATAAACTTTGGGTGGGCAAGTACTGTAGTATAGGCAACCAGTTTGATCCATCTCACACGAATTGTGAGACTGAATTTCAGGTCCAAGAGAGCAGCTGAACGTTGCTACCAGCTTTATCGATGCTTCAACTGTCTATGGAGTGGACGTGAAGCACAGTTTAGCACTGAGAGAGTTCAGAGGTGGGCGAATGAAGACGGAACATGGCTTGCTGCCAGCTAAGAACACCAGCAAAGGCTGCTTCTCCAGACAAGGACATCATTGCTTTGATGCAGGTTGTCGGAAGGCTTTATGTAGTGTATACATACATACTACTACTACTACATAGGTACATGTACAGTAGGTACAATACACTACAATGCTGCTTCAGTACATTGCACTACCCCGCTAAATAATGCTTGGGTTTTCAGGTGATGCCAGAAGCACTGTCATCCAACCACTGGCCAGTCTGCACACGCTCTGGGTCTGGGAACACAATCGCATCGCTGACAAATTGGCAAGGCTGAATCCTCATTGGGACGATGAGACACTTTACTTGGTACCTAGCTCCAACTCAGTATGTTCGTACATTGTACAGTACAGCATAGGTACGTACCATACTGTATGTACGTACGTACTGTACATACGTAGGTTACACTGTACTACGCAGGAACAGCTCAACCCAAACGCAATGAACCATTATTTTCTTTGCAGGAAACCAGAGAAATAATTGGAGCTCTGCATCAGCGCGTTACGTACAATGAATATCTTCCCATCACCATCGGACGCAAGCTGATGTTTCGCTACCGAATCAGCGAGGAATGGCACGCGGACCGCTTCCGATATTACAATCCTTCGCCAGCTTGCAATCCGACGATTTTGACCGAGTTCGCGACCGCCGCATTTCGTTTCGGTCACAGCATGATCAATCCGTCCATGTTGATCGATTTTGGCCGCACTGTATTCGAGCATCAGCTGCTGGGAAATTATTTCAATCCTGACGAGCTCATCGACAACCCGCAGAAAGTTCGAGGACTCCTGTGTGGCAGTGGACTGAAAAGCAGTCAGCTGAGCGACTTGTAAAGTTTTACAGACCATACGTGTACTATATTACATAAACGTACAGTACATACTTACGTACGTATGTACCTCGTATTGTTGCACAAATGAGTCATAGTACGTGGTCGTAATCTTTGAAAAAAACACGTTGTACATCTTTTGCAGATTTTTGCATGACATCGTTCGCAATCAAATGTTCGCCAGCAGCCTCAAAGACAAGGGCCTAGACTTGGCAGCCATCAACATTCAACGCGGACGGGATCACGGTATTCCTGCCTACTGGAATTATCGAAAGATCTTCGGACTGCCAATGCCCAGAAATTTCTCAGATCTGAAAGATTTCATGCATCCAGAGTCAGTGGAAGCCCTGCAGAAAGTTTATGCGTAAGATTCTGCAATTTTCCACGATTGCATTTGAAAGTGAAAGACAACGATATGGCATACCCTACAGTAGCAAGGTGTAGTCTGTATGTAGTTGACTAGTTGTTGGACTGGTTGTTGCAGTGATGTGAGAGATGTGGATTTATTTACTGGAATTCTTGCTGAGAAGCCTACTGTTGGGGATGGCAGCGTGCTGGGTCCGTTGGGTGCTAGAATGATCGCAGAGCAATTCAAACGACTCAAGCACTGCGATCGCTTCTTCTACAGCAATCGTCGCCAAGTCCGCGGGTTTACAGAAGGTCAGCTCCGCATTTATCCACTTGACAGACAATAGCGCGCTACACACGTGGTGAGTAAACTCACGGTGAGTTTGAACTTCGAAGTTTTATTTTTCGTGTAGTGCATCGTCACTTTGCTCCCACGCGCAAAATTTTTCTCACGTGTTCACACGTGGTGAGTTTCAAACTCACGGTGAATTCACTGGGGTCCCTATGCTTCCTCACATACGTATGGGGAATTAATCGTGAGTTTACTCACCTCGTGTGTAGCGCGCATTAATGGCAGTTTGGTGTTCAATCAAATCATATAAAACTGGCATGCTTTCCTCGTTGTTTTAGACCAGCTCATGCAGATTCGAAAAATGAAGCTTTCTGACGTCATCTGTCGTCATGTTCCGGCCAACATGCGGTTGAGAGAATACATACTGGAGATGCAAGGACGTCTGAAACCATGTCACACATTCGCTGACATGGACCTCTCCAAATGGCAAGACAATGCCAATGAGCAAACGCTAAGGGACAGCAGCGGCGGCAATAATAACAATTCGCGCTATGGCACCAAAGTAGGCAGACTGACTTCTGCAAAGTCGAAGTCGAAGTTCGGCGTTTCGCCGAGAAGAACGAGATCGAGACTTTTGTTGGTGTCTCCGCCCCGAATACCACCGGAGGAAGAAACAGATACGTCAGGTGGTGAAGATGGAAGAAGCGTGAACGAAGATGTGGATTTTGGCCTCGAGTTTCAGAGCTTTTACTACTGATCATTCTGCATTGCTTGTGCTACAGTACGTACTTGGTCAGGCTACCTTTCGCTTTTTGTGCCGTATCAGAAGTACATTATGTTATGCTATATTGCTATCATGTATGAACTGCTACGAATATTCTACATGCGTGTGAACAAAATTATGTCTTGCCCCTTTATGGTACATCGTGAGATTAGCTGAGTAGCCTGACGGCCTATAAATAAGATATGTACTCTACTATTTATGTGCGTACGTACATTACATACAATACTGAACATGTCTATGTACGTACAACGTACTGTTTACGTACAGTTCGTACAATGCATGGATGGATGGATCTGGCGGGCAGATTTGTTGGTCAGCTGGTCAACCAGCTGTAAGAATCTCGCTCGGTTTTCTTATTTTGACAAAAGATTCTAGTGCTACTATGTACACGCAATTATTGGTGATTTATAAATGTCGCAATCTGCTGGAAATTTGAAGAAAGCGACACAAATTGTGTCCATTGGTCCTCAGTCTCGTAAATATTTTTGATCTCGCGCTGTCGGTTTCGCCTTTGGTCAGACTGATGTGATTTGCTGTCCAAATAAGAGCACCCTTTTCCGCCCACTAGCGATGGACAGCGGCTCACCCTCGCGCAACCTAAGCTATGTGTAATGCCACGTGTATGTACCGGTTGCGTCGTCACGATTGGTTTCGTCGAGAGCGACCCCACGGCAAATGAATAGTGAAGTTTGGATCGGTTCCTGCGGGGTCGTCAACGTCGTATTTTATCAACTCTCCTCTTCGCTCGCTCCAGCTTTCCGCTCTCAGATGACTGAACTGATGAACAACGTTGACAACCCCGTTGACAACTGATGAACAACTACATACGTATCTAAACTTACACTAAATCGACCAACCCCATCGCGACAATGCAACTGGTCCATAGCTCAAATGCCGTGAACACGGTTACTGTATGTCTCCTCAGAAAGGGTTTTTGGACAGATACAGACATATTGTATGCGACTCCACTGCTCACTTTTACTATACAAGTCTACAAGTTTACGCTTTAGCTAGCAAGTTTCGGTTAGCCTCCTGATCGACATCGATGGGGCTATGCTCGCGACACTACACAAGCCGAGTGTGATTAGAGTCCTTTCTCGTTGCCTGAAATCTGGTATGAATGAATAATGGAGGGTGATTAGCTGGCGCGGCGCCCCCATTCGCTTATCCCCTCTGCTTCCTCCTCCCCGCGTGTCACTTTCTTACGCCTAAAATCTTTAGTGACCAACGTCCTCCTTGCCCCTTATGGTATCCCATCCCTTCTCTCCTTCTCTGACTGAAGGCATTACGCATGATTAACTCGTAGGAGAAGCTCGAAGCTAACACGTGGCAGCAGCTTTTTCTCACATAAAATTGCCTCCCAGCAGCAAGCAGTCTAGCCAAGCCTTGCAGCGCCACGGCAATAAAATTCTGGGCACGTGCTTGCTTATGCATATTCGAATAATATGGCTCGTGATTTTGGTTTCTTCGCGAAAAATAATAAACGACCGCTCATTCATTTCTGGATGAGCAGCAATCATTTACGCTTCCTTTGTTTCTTCATGCACCGACCCGCCTTACGAATATAAGTGTCATTGGTAGGAAAGAAGCGAGCGTACATTGTATGTACAGATAAAGGGAAACCATGAAACTGATGCTCTTTCGGCGCTTTCCCACAGGAATCTATGTAGCGGCGAGAGCTTGTTTTCCTGTTAAAAATATCCGCCATTTTTATCAACGGTTCAGTGATATGAATGCGGCGCGATAAAAGCCAGCCTCATGTTGTCTCTCAGACCAAATTTCTTCGATCCTTGAATAATGGAGTCCAAGTGTCACCCATTCAGCTACGTACGTATGTATGTACGCACATACGTATGTTCATACCTACAGTACGTAAAGTGCGACAGCTTGTCTGCTTCGTTATGAGGTCTGCGTGCATGTGCGACAAAATGACAGATACTAGTATAGAAACCTGCAATTGTCTCGCAGAACTAGGCCTATCATATAGCGAAGGGCTTCATTCATGCTTGTCTAGTCAGGTGGTTTTGTTTCCAATCGAATTTTTCACCCACGAAAAATACGTACGAATGTGTCTGTTAGGGTGAGGATAGCTGGTTCAGTGAAGCAGATAGAGACATAGGAGTTAGGTGTATATACCGTTTTGTCCTTTTGATGCCCATTTTGGATCTTTGAGAAATCTGTCAATACCCAATACGCTTCCTGCTCTGCGTTGTTTAGCAGGTCGCCAATACAAAATTTACGTAGGGTTTCGTTGCGGGGGTGGAGGAGAGAAGAGGAGAAAAGTGAAAGTCCTCCAGAATGGGAAAAGGCAAATATGGGTTGCTGCTTTCTGGGAGGCTTTTATCTTTCAATCTCCTGAGTTTGTGACGGACAAACGATTTTTCTCCTCAGCTCCCAATCAAGCGTGGAAAGTGGAGACAGGCCTACTCGAGTGCTGTGTGTGTACATGTTATGCTTATGGCGCAATACTGAACAAATAGGACGTACGGCCAAGTCACGTCGTGTAGGATGTTGGAATGTCCAGTTTCTTTTGTGTCAAATGTCTGCTTCATGCTCTGATTGAGTTTCTTGGACAAGGTCTCTGCCCTCTATTTCCCTCCACTGAAGTCTGAAAACTCTCAGACATGCTCTAGGCCTCACACTCAACCCTCTTGTCTCCCGCTTTCCATCAATGGAAAACACGGCCAACTATCTGATAACTCCCGGCTTTTGCACACTTCTGCCTGATTTACTCCGCTCTTGACAGATTGCTTCTATGCGTTTGTTTGTGCTTTACGCAACATGCCAATTTCTCTTTCTGTTCTTTTCCTTTTCACCATGCTGTGCCAGAAAAGTTTTATCTAGCTATATTGTCACAACTGCATAATCCTATCAGGAATAGCAATCTCTCTAGGGCAATAAGCTGGGTAGTACGATGTGTAAGCTCCATTGGAAGCACAAAGATTATGTCATATTCAATGAAGCTCGGAGTAGAATAAATGCAATTATCGTTGAGGGTCGGGTGGGTGCCTGGATTTGCTTGAAGCACATCATAATGTAGGGTATGTACCTATGTAGCCTATACTGTACCTGTGATCGCAACTGAGAAGTAATGCTTTTTCTGTCACTCTTTGCATGACCATATTGTTGCAGCATTTTCCTCAATCCTGTAAAAAGAAATCCCCTGATGGGCTCAGCTTGTTTGTCAAGCGGAAAGTACAATGTACCGTAATTTGATATTGACATCCAGCAGAATTTATTCAAAGTCATAAATTGCTGTCTGATGGCCTCAAACTACGCTGAGACGCAGATAAAAGTTGTTTTGTTCTGTCTCGCATTGTCGCTACTACAGTTTAGTTTAGTACAATCTCTGCTTCTTCGACGATTTTGCCTGGAAATGCGGCTCTAATCGCCATGTTGCCATGCGCGAGTTGCACTTGCTAAATCGAACGCTTTTAGAGGCAATAAAAGAAACACTTTTTCCCTGTGTTGCTTGATGGCCTTTATCGTTCGCAGTTATTGTTCCTTTTCCGGAAAAGAGGATTACGGTACGGCAAAATGTCTTAAAAGCATTCGCAACTTTCCACTTGCTATATACTAATTTGAATTCTTTGGCGTTGGCTTTTTGCAGGCTAAGCAGGCTAGGCTACAGTGTAAGCTTTCATTCGTTATCCCGTCCACCTTTTCGCAGCTGTCACAATTAATGTTAATGGTCGTTGGAAAGTTTTGCAACCTACTGGGCACCTACGTAAGCAGAGCATTAGAAAAATGACAAAATCAAAGTGGGTGGTCGCTTTTGCTTGCTAAACTTTCAGAGCCCTACTTGACTCGGGCATTCTGGGCTCACCCCAGCAAGTATGTAGTGTATGTACTTAGTGTATAGTGTATGTAGTGTAAGTGTAACTATGTACGTAATACAGTGCGTTATAAGCGGGAAAGCTGCTGCTGTGTTGTGTACTGGTTGAGCACTTCTTGTTCTCAAGTGTTACCAAAGTGGTGCGCAGATATTAGCAAATCCGAAAGCCAAACCTACCCACTTCAACGAGAAAGTACCTAGCCTACCAGAAGATTTGAACATCAATACCAGTATGATAGCACCAGGGAAAGGAACTCATATGGACTGTACAGGTACTATTCTACGTATCTTGAGCCTCTCTTCTGCAGAAAGAACCTTACTGTATGTAGTAT
>JASAMW010001678.1:0-27090 GCA_030247985.1 Epsilonema sp. ZAB3_2 | reverse complement strand
CCTTTAAAACTGGCCATATAAGCAAAGCTGGCTAAGCCGCAACAAACAGAACTTGTTGCTCTGTTCGCCTTACACCAGTGCATAGTGCGAACTTCTTATCACTCGTTATGCCTGCCTTTACCAACACTTTTATGTAGACGTGCGTAAAACTTATAGGTGTATGCATGCACGGGGAAGACGCCAACGCTCTACTGTACCTGGGGTATGCCTACATAAAGTACATACAAATTTAGTGTTGGGTGAAAATCCGCTTCTTTGTTTTCGCCCCAAATTTCACCCACTAGAGGGCCCGAATATTGTAGCAATCAATAGGCCTACTGTAAACGGGGATATTTTCGGACGATCTTTTTTTCGGACAGAAGGCTTTTTCAACATATTCGGACGGGGAAATTTTCGGACAGATGTCTGACCTCAATGTGCATGCACGCACAGGGACATTTTCTGTATTATGTACGTAGGACGTAGGTACGTACAAACGTACTGTAGACTGTACGTACGTATAGCGATTGGCGAGCTTGTGCTAGTATTTAGTGGTAGCATACTGTGCGGACCAAATAGGCACAGTACTGTATGGGTGTACCGCACTTGCTTACCCAATGCAAAACGATAAAGGCGGGCAGTTAGCAATACGTACATGGAAATAACATACAAAAAATTCGGACGGTAATATTTTCGGACAGAATTTTTTGTCCGAATTGTCCGAAAATTTCCCCCGTCCGAAAATTTCTCCGTTTACAGTATATTGGGAGGCCAAATATACATTACTGCCTTGGGCCGTGGTTGTTCCACCCCATAATTTTTGGTCTGGACATATCCCTGTAGTTCCCACTGGGGTGTATCGCAACCAAAATTGTTGACGCCTGAATAATGATTTAGATTTGATCAAATTCGGTGCAAAAATGCCGCCCCTAGCTGGTGAAATTTGGGGCGGAAAGATGTGGCCAGGGGTGGGAATACGCCCAATTCTGTACGTAGACCTACCCCAGCATCTGTAGTACTACGTATGACGTACATATGCAGGCCCATGTTTGCATGTATGGACCAGTTGCGCTAAGAATTGTGGGTGGTCGCAAGCTGACCCCTTTGTCTGTATGTTGCACTTTTCAGTCCATTTTTCCCCTCCCCTGACCGATCAAAAAATGCACTGAAAAAAGTGTAAAACAGAGGGGTCAGTTCGCGACCACCCATCATTTCTTAGCGCAACTGGTCCATACGTAGGTAGTAGGGTAACATGGGGTAAACCCGCCCCCCTAAGCAGTTCTCTGGAACCAATGGCTGAACCAAAACGAATTACGAAATCACATAGCACAATATAAGTGGTTAGGCCTTAATTAAACGTGCCAATTACAACTCTACTGCTGAACATCTTTAGAGAGTTATGGCCAATTTTAGCTGTCGCTAAAACGCGATCCCTGGGGGGTAAACCCGCCCACCTAAGATTTAGGCCTTGTTCAGCCTGACCAAGCCATATTTTTATGGCTGGTTTTTTCAAGATGGAAGCCAAGTTTATTGCCAACGTCCAGTAATTGTAAAAATTAAAATTAAAAATTTTCTTTCTGAAATGTATGTATGATACTACTCTAAAGTACAAATTATAATTCTGGGACCCATCCATTATTTATCTCGAGAACTACGCGACGTAGAGCAAAGCGGTCAAAACTTCCACGGATAACTTTAGCTCGCCTCTCCAATAAAAAAACCGTTTGATTCTATCTGCTCTCAGTGTCGAGATCTCGCCGATTTCCTTCAGCACTGAAATCGTGTCACCATTTGACAGACGCTAAACCACGCAAACCACGACACCCCACGACCCTGTACGCCCGATGCCCATTTTATTGTTTTCATCATGTACCGTATTTACCTGTGCATAGCCCCCCCCCCCTATGCATAGCCCCCCCCCCTATGCATAGCCCCATATTGGCAAAACATAAAAAATGCCCTATGCATAGCCCCCCCCCCCCCTATGCATAGCCCCATATGTACTGTACAGTACCTGAACCTACCTACATAAGCTGATCATAAGCTACCCATAGCCACTCCCACACCAAGCTAAGATGCCTATAAGCCTGCTTGGGGGTGTATTGTACTAGAATAACCGTGTTTTGGCCTCAATTTTGCCCTAAAACACGTGCTTTTGGCCTAAAAAATATGCCTCTGCGCACCTCTCAAAAACAAAAAATGTCCTATGGATATCCCCCCCCCCCTATGCATAGCCCCCCCTATGCATAGCCCCATATAGGACCTCTCAATTTTTGCATAGCCCCATGGGGCTATGCACAGGTAAATACGGTATGCATGTTTCTACCACTTTTGATTTTTCGGGCGTTTGCGAGGTTTGGAATTGCCCAATGGTCCACGCCCAATTTGCCGATTTTAGTAAACTGAAGGAAATCGGCGAGATCTCGACACTGAGAGCAGATAGAATCAAACGGTTTTTTTTATTGGAGAGGCGAGCTAAAGTTATCCGTGGAAGTTTTGACCGCTTTGCTCTACGTCGCGTAGTTCTCGAGATAAATAATGCATGGGTCCCAGAATTATAATTTGTACTTTAGTGACAGCTGATCTCTTAGTACTGGGGGTAAACCCGCCCACCCATGATTTTAGCTAATTTGAGGCTGCCCAGGCTATTTTTATCATTCTGGCATGTTAGAAAAAAAGCAGAAGCAATTAGCATGAACAGCAGCTACTAATTAGCCAGTTAGATAGTTTAGTTTGGTAATAAATGCTGTAAATAGGCCTACTTTGCTGTCAGCTAACTTTTCCCCCCTGCTGTCAGCTAACTTTTCAGTACTGGGGGGTAAACCCGCCCACCCATGGAATTTTTAAAAATTTGCAAAAACGTCTCCTTACCTTGTGAAATCATATGAAAATATTGTAAAATTAGCTAAACCCACTTTTCTCGTGATTGTAAGCTGATATGACAGCTGTTTAGGATCGCAGTATTATGAGCTGATGAGGTGGGCGGGTTTTCCCTATACTTTAGTACAGGAGTTGGGTGGGCGCATTTACCCCACTAAGTACTGAAATTGTTTTTTGCTATATCTCCAGTACCAGTGGGGCGAATTGGTTGAAACTTCGCCTGGGGGTAGGGTACCATGCCCCCTTGCCCCCCACATACCGGGTGTTCATTTATAACATACAGGGTGTTTTTGCGCAACCTCTAAAGTTTGGTCATTTTCGACCTCTTGTTGAAAAAAGTGACCCCGTGAGCTTGAGGTTTCAGCAAATGACGTGCCAAATAGCTCATTTGAAAGAGGAGAGTTCAAGGAATCAATTGATATCCTACTTGTCTCAATCGGTCGTATGGTTCCTGAGATATGCAGCCCTGAAGGCTTAGGTGGGCGAATTTTCCCATGGGCGGGTTTACCCCATAGTACCCTAAGTCCTGGCTTTTTTCAGCCAATTTCCACTTGCGCAACGGCGCCGTACTGTGGCGTGTGAACTGGGCGGCGGACCCGAGTGAGCGTGGACTGCTGCAAAGTTTCGGACTTATGGCCCATTCACATCGGGATCGAAGACGTGCGCCGAGCGTAATGGCAGCACACTCCAGTGTGTGCAAGGTTCATTTTTCCACCACGCCGTAATGCGCCAATTTCTCAATGAAAATGCGCCAATATGCGCCAAAAATATGCGCCAATATGCCAAAAATGCCAATGCCAATTTGCGCCAAAAATGCGCCAATTTCTCAACAAAAATGCGCCAATATGCGAAAAAACATGGACAACCATGGTCACGCTCGACGTACGCCGAGCGCGCACCGGACGTACGTAATTTAATTACCTCCGATGTGAACGGGCCATTATGGTCAACTACCGATACTATCCCGATACCAGTGACGCCAATAGTCGCCAGTATCTGCAAGAAAAACGCATAGAAGCCGATCAGCAAGTTCTGCATTTGATACAGCAAAATTCGCATTACACTGATGAACGTGCAAAGTTGTAAACTGCACAGTACGTGTGCTTGTTTGTGTGTGGCATAAAAGTACAAATTTGAACAATAAATTTCTTTCAACATTACGCAGTCTTCAGGCACGAACCAAAGAAAAATTCTGCACTATTTTATCACTACTACTGCAATAACTAGAGAGATCCCGCCCTGGAAACATCATCAAGCTCTCTCACCAAAAATTGTGTGCCATATTCAGGCAATACTATGCGCTATTCTGACATTATGCAATTGCAGTACAAAACAAATACTAGTACAGATAACAGATTGAGGCAGATCTCAGCTAATGTGAAATGCGTTGTTTATGTATCAAATCATTTCCACAACCGCAATACTAAAATTCGTTGTACTCTGACGCAAGCGTAGGGTAGCGTTGGGCAAATCCGCCCATCCCTTGGCGGTCTTACCACCCCATCTAAAACCGTATAGCTAGAGAGACAAGGAAGCAGAAGAATGCCCAGATACATTTTCGAGAGGTCTGTATTGAACGGGGGGGGGGGGGCAAACCAGCATAATCTGGCCGATTTTGCCCCGCGCTACCCAATAGGGTACTACTGTGGGAAAACCCGGCCATGGGGTAATCCCGGCCTGAAACAAAATGGCTGATTTGAAGGAGGGAGAGTTCAAGGAATCGATTATGTTAAAAAATTTGTTTCAATCGGTCCATCGGTTGCTGAGGTATGCAGCCCTGAAACTTAGATGGCCGGATTTTCCCATGGCCGGCTTTACCCCTCAGTACCCTACGCACAATGCTGCTGCTTTTTGGTGCGTGTCAACTGGTGGTCAGCAATTCCTCCATCGGCTGGGTGTTGAATACTGCGGACGGATGCAATTGTCCGCCCAGTAGGCGCAGCATAATTTCCACCGTCTCCTCCAGGTTGTACTGGTGCTGCCAGCCCCAATCGCGACGCGCCGCCCGATCGTCCAAACTTTGCGGCCAGCTTTCAGCTAAAACAAAAAAAATGACATTCGTTCGAAACCGTTCGAAAAGGCGTAAGCGTCATGTATGTAGCCAGCCACATCAATATACTGTATACGTAAATGGGCAAAAATTGGCAGTCGTATAAACACACTGTACCTACCTAGGTGTGAATGTATATGTGTGTACGTACGGGGTGAAGTTTTTTTTAAAGCAATAAAAATTGCAGCCGTGCCTACCTACGTACCTATGGCCTGCTTCATTGGGCACACGTCGTAGCTGATGCGAAATCCAGGAATGAGACGTCGTATGGCGTCCGCTAACTCCTCCGGCGTAAATGACATCGCTTGCACGTTATACGTACGCAAACGCAGGCAATCGCCGCTCGCTTCCATCATCTACAGTCCGAACAAATAAATAAAAATATAGGTACAATAAAGTGCGTACGTACGTACGTATTTGTTTTTCATTGGTCGCTACACACGTGAATTCCGAATTCGGAGCGCTGACTACGCTTCAACATGGAAAATTTCCGAGTTCGCACCGAATTCGGTCCGTTTTTCCAAAAGTGCGTATGAACAGCCGAGTTTTTGTATTTCGGAGACGTGTGAGCGAGCAACCGACTTTGTTCGTTTCGGTCCGCACCGAAATCACTCCGAGCTCGGACCGAGAACTTGCTCGGAGCTGTAACGGAGCTGGTTAGTTAGTTACCTCTACTACAGATCTCAAGCAGTCCTCCAAGTACATCATGGGCAGCCGAGTGTCCGGCTTCAGATAACACACGTGCTCACCCGTATTCAACGCATCGTGAAATATTTTCACCGCGTAATCTGCAAATCACGCAAATAAACTTCTTACATAGGAACAAAAAGAGACATCATTTCTTCATATGTAGCTCCACCGACCCATAACCGCGTAAGGGCGCGCCAAAAATTATTTACCCGCCAGAAATTGGTGGTTACTAGTCAGGGGTGAAACATAGGTGCTTATTCACATTGGAATGAAATGCGCTTGGCGTAGGCCCAATATAAATATTTCTTGCGTTTTGTGCCCCAAGAATTTAATAGTTACATACGTGTATTATCTACACCCTACCCTACCTGTGGTTCCGCCGCCGGGCGGAGTGGCGGAGACGACGCCTGGAAAGCGGAGACTGCGGAAGTCCACGCCGAACTTCTCGTGCATGTACTCGCCGAGCAGCTCCGCGTGCACCTTGGACACGCCGTAGATGGTGCGCGGACGCTGAATCGCCACGTCCGGCGTCCGCTGCAACGGCGACGACGGACCGAAGGCGCCGATCGTACTCGGAACGAAAATGCGCGCGGAATGCTGCCTAAAAAGGACAGTACAGAAAGTGAAATAGAAATCAATTGGTTTAATGTTCAGGGTGGAGGTCGCGAGCTGAGGGAAAAAGGTTTTGCTAAAGTGAGTGCAATGCACAGGGCTCAGCTCGCAAAACCACAAATACGGTCCAAATGGTCCATCATATTACAGTACGAAAAATACACCAGACGGTTGGTTAGGCCTACCACTATTTTTGGTTATCATAAAAGCACAGTGCAGTACAGGTACAGTATGTACCATTGTAGTAGCACTACGTACCCTACAGCATGTACGTACGTGCAAATGATGTACGTACTTGGCCACTTCAAGAACATTGTGCAATCCTTCGATGTTGATCCTGAGTGCCAGAGGAACGTTGGATTCGCCGACTGCGGACAAAATGGCGGAGAAGTGGACGATCCAGTCGATCTGCAAATTCACCACCGCCGCCTCCAAACTCTGCATGTCCAGCACGTCGATGTACATGTATGGATCTGTAATCGCCATAGGTCATTCTGTTAGAAAAGACCACATTCATTCCAGCTGGATTGTACCTACATACCTACCTATAACTACATAACTACATGATATTGTAGGTACTGTATACGTCACAGTATACGTAAATTATGTGTATGCATCCAACATGTATGTACCGTACACGTATACATAAAGCGCTATTCGTGATAGCTGGATCAAGCAGGAAATGCATGAACTTGAACCACAAACTGAACATCAACAAACCTGTCATGGTCAAAAGCTTTTCCCTGACAAAGAACAAGATGTTTAGCAGTATGTACAGTATGTATGCAGTGTTGCGTGCGTCTGCGAGCTTCGAACCAAAGAGAACAAGGAACAAAACATAAAACATTCACACATCGTTGTATGCACGTTCCACATACTATGCTAGGGAGCTCATGGCAAATGGTCAAAATTAGTACGTTTTATCACGATCACAGAAGTACTAGACAGACAGCAACAGTTGTCCCCTATTTAGTATACTGCTCAGTGGTCAGCCCATCACTCCGCTGCATGTGCTGCACCATCTTCTGTGTCTGCATCCTGCTGGCCTGTGTCCTTTCTGTCGGCGTTTTCGACTCATACAGCAGTCCCTCTTCTACACTGTTCATGGTCACCTCCCCTTTTTCTGCTCCTGCAGCTCTTGTGATGGTGGTGGGTTTTTTGTTCTTTGTGTTCTTCAAGGCTGATGTTGCTGTCATTGTGGTGGTGGTGGTGGTTGGACCTGGAAAGGAGATGACGGGATCCACAGAGGAAGAGGGGCTGGTGCTGGAAAATGCTGTTCCACCTGCTGCTGGTTGCTTTCTGTAGTCCATCACCTGTGTTGTATTCAAGCTTCTCGTCTTAAACTTGCTGCAGTTTCCACAGTTGACTTGCTGCTTTCGCTTCTTCCGTCCGTACCACTTGCAAACAAAGTACACTACACAACCTCCAATGATGAAACCCGCCAGAACAGCTGCCAACAGTGCCATCACGATGGCAAACACTGGAGTGCTTTCCTCTTTTTCATCTTCTTTTGTTCCATCTTCAGCGATAACTTCTTTATCTTTTGCTCTATCACTTTCTGCTTTGATGAGTTCAACAGAATTGTTGGGATGACGAAGCAACTTGAAGTAGTAGTGGTGATAACTGTAAGCTGCAGTCAGGGAATTGAGCAGAAGAATGTGGGTGGTTGCAAAGAAAAAGACAGGCATAATGAAGGAAGGCATCATTTTCTGACACATTGACCAACAGAAGAATGGCGGCAGAACAAAAAAGCAACCAGCCACGAAAAACGGAAAAAGCAAAAATGGCTTTGAGCTGAAGTCGAAGTGTCAATGTAAGCAGTCAAACTCTGCTGTAGAAGGATGCCAAATTATAAAAAAAGCATTTACTAAACCAAAGCGTTTGAATTGAATAGCAACCACAACAGAAGTAGAGCTTCTCTTCCGTTCAAAAAATGAAAAACCGTTGACATATAAAGTCTATGGGATGAGCTAGTTGTTATTGCATCAATCAATAGTGATTCACTTAATTCCAGGCCTGCTCTGTCATTAGTCCATCACTCGTCTGCTCCTTCTGTACAGCATGCACCTTGCTTCCCCCATAAGTTTCTGTCTGCATTGCCACATGATACCATCAATGAGCAACCCGACCAGGAAAACTGCAATCAAGACCGACCAACACAATGCTGTGGACACCGGAAGGATTTCACTCACCCCGTGCTGCTTCATCAGTAGTTTCTTCTTGTAGTGCTGCCGCTGGATACTAATTTCTTCAGTCTGAGGAGCCACTTTTGTGGACTACCTGTAGAGCACTTGCTTTCATCATCTTTAACCAGCTCCGTAAGGCCCTGACCCGCAGGGCCCGCGGGTCACCCGAGGGTCACCCGCGGGTCACCCGCAGGTCACCCGCGGGTCACCCGGAACCGAATTGGGTTTTTTTTTTTTTTTTTTTTTTTTTTTTTTTTTTTTTGTTTTTTTTTTTTTTTTTTTTGTTTTTTTTTTTTTTTTTTTTAGAAGCGCCGGCGGAAAAGGAGAAAATTATTGATCCAACCAATGACTGCGGGTGACCCTCGGGTGACCTGTGGGTGACCCACGGGTGACCCTCGGGTGACCCGCGGGCCCTACGGGTCAGGGCCTTATGGAGCTGGTTAACTTTGACTTATGACTGTCTTGGGGTAAAGTAGTAACTGGTAGTAGAGGTGTTGGTGGGAGTTAACTGTACTGTATAGTAAAAGTTGAATTGTGCATTGCCCCATTGCTGTGGCTCCCAATAATCAATCCATGCATGTAATGAAAATCTCATTGTTTTTTATTTCAGTACTGTAACTTGGTGAAGACGACCAGACAGAAAAAGCAAAAAAAGCAAAAAATGATGCATGAGTCAGTGAGTGTGTTAGTGTCTTCTTCCCTTTTTCCATTCAGAGGCCTGACAATGCAGCCGATTTCCTCGATCCGGGCGTCTTCGTCCCTATTTTGGCGTTGTTTTGTGCCAGAGTTGTTTTGTTCGGTGCACTCTGCTGCGTCTTCTTCACTGTAGTCGTCGCCATCTTGGAATTAGCATTGAAGACCGCCTTCTCTTCTGGTTGCGTCCTCTCTGTCTGCAGTGGTTGCTGCCTGCTCATTGACGCCTGGGCGCTAGTTGTAGTGGTCACATTCGCATTGTCCGTAAACTCTGTTAGTAGCGGAATGGCCAACGATCCCTGGACGTACGGAACCGGGGCAGTCTTCGATCGCATTGTAGTGGTTGTCATCGTGGAGGCTCCGGGGTCCAGTGTAGTCGTCTGCATGGTCGTGGTTGGCACGGTGGTCTGTGGCTTCGTGGTCTCCAGTACCAGGGACTCCACGCCTTTGTACGGCGGCTGCTTCTGCCCGGGCTGGGGCTGCTCCGGCAGTTTTCCTTCCTGTTCTGTCTTCTTCTTTTTACCACCAGGACGCCGTTTCATAAAGAGGAAAAGGGTCAGGCCACCAACGACAAAGCCTACCAGCATACCGGCAATTACCGACATCACCAATGCGTAGATGGGGAGACCGCGGGAAATAACTCCGGGCTTGGATTCTGGGCTCTTGGACGAGTGAGAATCTTTCTTCAGGGGTGTATCTACCTAAGATGCGTAGTCCTCAGGGCCTAATCCTGCCCCATTTTAATAAAAATTGATTTTGGTGCCGGCCAGTTGAAGTATAGTAGCGTGAAACGAGAATTCTGCGGTGTTTCTGTAAATAGGGGTATGATAGTTTGGGTATAAAGGGTAAAAAATTTTCCGCCCCAGAAATGGGTCGCTAGGGGCGCAAAATTTTCATGAAAGTTGCCCTGACAGACTCTGCTGGCCATTATTTTTTAGTGGGCCACCTAAGTATTGCCTATTTATAAACCCTTGGGTCACACCTAAACCCTCATTTTTCGCCGCCCCAGAATAACTACTATTATAGGTCTGGATAGTGGATACACCCCTGTTCTTGGCCACTGGATGAGGCGGTCCGAATTGCGGAGTGTTGCACGCGTTGCTGGTGCAGCAGCAGTCGATACGCGTCGCATCCGCCCCTGTTTGTTCAGTGCAGCACATCTGGTCGGGGCTCATCGCTTCGCATCGCAAGATCCCGTGGCGATCCCACAGACCGGCGGCGCTTTCGTTCATTTCGCAGGCTTGAGCGCATTTGTACAGTACAGTACCAATGAAGGATCCCTCCAAAAAATACCTGGCGAAGTCTGGCCAAGAGAGTGGAGCAAAAAACAGCTTTTCATTTATGAGAACAAGGACCTTCTCATAAAACAATTTCTGGGAAGGGGTTTGCACAAAACATGTACTCCTAGAAGGGGGCCTTCTGGCCTCTCTAGGAGTACCTGTTTTGGGTCTATGTATCCCCATTGTATATCTCAGTGTATAACCCCATTGGCAAAACAAATTATATCCCCCTGGTGTATAACCCAATTGGACCTCTCAATTGAACCTCTTTATATCCCCCTGGCGTATGACTGGCCAATGGACCGTCTGAACAAAAAAGACAGCTTTTCATTTTGTGAAACAAACCATAAAATTTGGGGGAGCGAATGTTTGAATACCACAAAATTTTCCACCAGATATGTACATAACGTTTCCCTGACCATCCCTGGAAAACTTTATCATCGATTACCGAAGAAACGGACCTTGAATGATACTGCACTGTATTCGGTAATATCCGGCTCTCCCTGGCGAGGCCAAATCGTTTTCCAGCAAGCGCCTGCGGTTTTGCTCGTACAGTTCTTGACTTGCGGGGTGTCAGATGATGGACCTGCTTGAAAGCATTTGGCCGGGATTGTTGCAGCAACTGCTATTGGAGAGTAGTTGAAGATGTTGATGGTTGCGAGAAAGAAAAAGAAAACAAGGCGGTGGCGGCACATCTCGGGGTGCATGGAATAATTTGGAGAAAGCGGAGTAGACGCGGAAGAAAAAGACGGAAGAAGCGACCGCACCGGAGAGCAGCGAAAAAGAAAAGTGGCCGTTGTGAATGGGCGGCGATACTCAACTCATTGTAGACAGGACGCAAAAAAATGCATTGTATGTGAAGTTGATGATGACGGGAATTGAATAAACAGAGAGTAAAAAATTTCATGATACACTAGTGGGCTACACACGTGGTGAGTAAACTCACGGTGAATTCGACGGTGAGTTTGAACTTCGAGTTTTATTTTTCGTGTAGAGTATTCTCACTTGATCCCAAGCGCAAAATTTTTCTCACGTGTTCACACGACGGTGAGTTTCAAACTCACGGTGAATTCACCGGCCTCCCTATGCTTCATCGCATACGTACGGGGAATTCCCCGTGAGTTTACTCGCTCCGTGTGTAGCGCACTACTGTACTGTGTAATGAAGTAAAAAAGCAAAATCCGCAACAGTGCTGGGTGGGGCTCGAACCCAGGCTCCTGTCGCCTGCCGTGCTTGTACTACCAAATGCACGATCAAGGAAAATGCGTAAAGCTTGGTCCAGCTATCACGAAAATTTGCATGTCAAAAACTGTACATAATGTGTACTTTAGTGCCTACGTGTCGCATATACATAGGGTACGTGTACAGCTTCTATTCCTACCGTGTACGTAACGTAGTGTACGTACACTGAATAAACAAAGGTGCAGTATTAAAATAATACATACGGCTGCGGCTTACTGTATGTCATCCACAGGCGTCGAGGTGGCTTGACAATGTCGGACATTATGACGTTCTCTCGTCCGTACCTTCGCCTGAAGAAAACATAAAAAAAATGCAAATTCGAATCATGACTGCAAATTGCTTGGTTCAGTGGTACCGACCACCGGAGAGACCGCGGGTTCGACTCCCTGCGTATACCACGTACCACTCATCCCCCGTATGATCTCAGCATTGATGGTATGTGTGCCAATATCCATACTATGAAGGGCTATCCATTCTCGCTCGGACATTAAAAATTCGTAACTAATTTATCCTCTTTATCGGAGTCTGACTAACAACAACAGCTATTCGCTACTTGCGCTTAGATTTATCGATGGTCGCGAGCTGACCCGTCTTTTTTCAGTGCGCATTTTTTGATCCCCCCCCCCCCCCACCCACCCGTCGGCCGATCAAAAAATGCTCTGAAAAAACAAAAGGATCAGTTCGCGACCACCAATAATTCCTAGCGCAAGTAGCGAATAGCGGTCCAAAATATATAATTCATCCGCTCTAACGACGGGTGGTACGTACCTGAACATGTGTGCCAGCCCGCTGCCCAGTTGACCCATGGCTCCAGTGATCAGAATTCTGGGCTTATCCAATCCGGTCAGTGGATCTACGGGCTCGCCGCCACCTCCAGTGAAGGCAGCAGTTCCCATCAATCTGCCCAGCTGACCGCCATCACTTTTGGCCAGTAGTAACAGTTTGCTAGGCAGCAACGCACAGTTGCTAACCATTCGCTTCATTTCAAGACGGTCTCATTCACATCACAGAGGTGGACGTAGAAAGGAATGACTTCTTGGAATAATGGTGACTGATTTTGAAAAGGAAATGACGTGTGCCGACCACGCAAAAAATTGTTCAGCGATGAGGTGACAGCCTTCTAGTAGTAGCACAACAAGTAGTGGGCGGCCGTATGTATACTACGGAACGTATTGAAGAGCGAAATATCTCTGCTTGTTGACTAAAGATCCGTGTTAATGAAGGATGGAATATTAGCTGGCAGGCTGTCGCTTAAATGTAGCTTCTCCTTCTCTCACACAGCTTGATGAACGCAGTTCTGTTCCCTTGCCAACAAACTAAATATGCGCACGTGTAGGTATTTCAGTCTATCTAGTATCTAGGGTAAAGTGGGGCAAAACCGTCCACGAGGCAAATCCGCCCAACGTTGGTGATTTTCAAGGCTGTTAGGAACTGTAGGAAAACGGAAAAAAGCAGTTGAAGTAGGTATTCCCAAGATATATTTTCGAGGGCCATGTTTATCGGAGTACAAACCGGCACAGGATGGGTAGATTGGCCCCATCAAATGGCTTTGCCCCACGCTACCCTGTACGTAAATAGGCTGATGGATCGACATACAACACGTAGCTGCATTCATTCATTACGAATTACTGCAAATTATTACGTACATACATAGTTCATAGGTACATACGTACTACGCACCCATACATGCTTATTGCTTACCTATGAATAATGTGCGTCAGAGTCAGATCAGCAGCTGAGAACACAGGTCACCATTCAAATTAGGTACCTACCTATAAATCGACTTGATCATTGCACATACGTACGTAGCATATTTCACTCCATGTCTTACCCAAAGTACGTAGAACTGTACATATACATATACAAAGAACAAAGCGTTACCCCATGTAGCATGTGCTACACGCGCAATTATTTTAAGATTTGGCAACAAGGGGTTTGAGCGGTGTGCTTGCTTACCGTTCAGAACTGCAGGATAGCTTCCCAATAAATGAATGAATGACAATGTTCGTTCACTGAAGCGCCCTAACACAAGCACAAGCATGCGCTAGTGCTGAGAGGGACAGAGAACGCCCACATGTACATTCAAATCATCTGAAGATACGCGATAGCAAAACCTAATTACAAAAACATATAACAACGTACGAAACAAACCAAGCCAAGGCTCGCCTGTGTGACGTTGTATCACGTAATGAAACGAGCTCACGCAAACATCACGTTTTCTCTTTTATAGGTTATTACTGCTCGTCACATATGGAGCATGGCTATAGTAGTACCACTACACGTACTACAGTACATAATCGTATCATACGCTTGGGTTGGGACCAAGTATCATAAGATTAGAGGAAAATTCCACCGTGCTGGAACTCGAACCCAGCCAGACCTTAGTTAACCGAACCAGGTACTCTTCTGTACTGATACGTACTGTAATCCGCATGTAGCCAAAAGTACATAACTGTACTGTACAGTTGTACACCCGCGCTGTTTTCCTTGGTACAAGCACAATGAAAGGTACGGCTATGTACATACATACTTTACTTATACCTTTTCTGTCAGGATCTGGATTCGGTCATGTTGGAGATAGGGTACTATGGGGTAAACCCGGCCATGGAAAAATCCGGCCACCTAAGTTTCAGGACTGCATATCTCAGCAATCAATGGACCGATTGGGACAAGTATGATATCAATCGATTCCTTGAACCCTCCTCTTTCAGAGGAGCTACCGATTTGGTTCATCTTCATCGTTTGCGGAAACAGCAAGTTCAAAGAAGCTAGGTGGCCGGGTTTACCCCACAGTACCCTACTTACATATAAATCTGGCCATCAGCGGGTACAAACAAAATGCCTAAATTTGGCACGACAGATGTGCTTCCTAAAACGAAAGAAGGGTGCCACCTCTTTCTATGCGATTCATCGATGGAATGCACGACTGAAAAGGAAGTTTTCTCCATACATTCATTGTTTCAACTCATGCATAACACAGAGAATTTATGGAGCAAACTTGATTTGCCTGATAGATGCAGACGAGACCAAGGGTATAGATAGGAAGGAACGTCCGGACGAAAATTTGCGCCCATAAAATCGGTGGCTAGGGCCGCAAAATTTCTGTCAGTATGTTGAAAGACGTTGAAAAAGCCTCATTTTAGTCCGGTTAGTTAGTTAGTACCTGCGTTTTGCTCCCGAAGAATGTCTCGGCTATCCATACCCCTGGATTCCCAAACACCATACAACCGCAAAATAAATTCTCTGCCTTCAAAACACAGAAGTCAGACAGATACTGAAGCGTTTACTAACACTAACCCATGCTCACCCACCACGAGATGTAACGACGAAAATAACTTTTATTGGTATATTTCTTGAGACACTGAAATATCATTATTAGTACCCCTATCATACGCATCGTGATAAACATGACACAGTAATAATAAACATATCCATCATAACAAATATATTATTTTCTCGCTTTAGTACGCATTTGTAAAACTATTTGTAGAAATTTCAGTGGCGAATGTTTTCTTTGTATCACTTTGCATTTTGAGAGACAAGCAACCTCGCACACAGTACACGAACAACCACATAACAGGAATATTGGACAAGATTTTGAAAATTCCGTGACACAAGTAAAAAAATCCCAAGCATGATAACAAACAAAAAGCCATGAAACAGCCCAGTAACAATAAATAAAATACATAAACAAGAGTGCACTACACGAAGCTATACATCCTACATTACACATAGAACAAGATATTACAAAATATGTAGATAGATATCTAAACAACTATCTGGTTCAAAATATGTGACACAACCGTAACCGACAAACAGTACCCATCTTTGATGTTCATAAAAAAACCTATCCATCATTCCGCCTAAACCAGCAAACATCCATAAATCCACTCTACTGTGAAATAAACACAATACATTATAAATACGAACGTAATACACACCTATACCATCCAACATGACCAAAAACTTCTATTCTTCCTACTACGTAGGCCTGTACAAAAAACATGAATGAATAAAAAAGTTGTTTGATGTGCATCGTCATGCATATCATATCCCATTGCAGAAAAAAGTATAATACAATTTACCTAAACCAGAGCTGAACGTTCACCATCGTTGAGACCAACATGAATTGGAAAAATATCATATCGCAGTGTAACAGGTGAACGCGACACAACCCTAAAAGTCCACTTTGTGTTCGGCGTTATATGCGTCATTACCACACCTACTAAGCATAAATTATATAAATTTCTGGTTGATTGACCTTTTTCCAGCAAAAATTACCTACCTATTACTTCATTCTAAAATCTCCCAAGTCTCTCGAGCTCTTCAAAAGAGGTTGTACGTTTTCCATCACAGACTTAAGGTCTCAATGCCCTGTTTCGGAGCCAAATTTGAGGCTTCCTCGTAGCCGTTATGTGCAAGATAAAAGTGATCACTTATCATGTAAATATAGAACAACCCTTCCTCTACACGTACACCAAACGGCAGCGCCAAAGCTCTTGTATTCGGCGCAGTACGACACGCCGAAGAACGCCCCAAAAACCACGCGATTTGGGTGTTCCGAAGGAACCACTGGGTATTTTTCAACATGCGGCACACCATTCAACGCGTCTTGACGAGAGGAATCGATCGGTACCTGCGGCGCCTCTCTACGTTGCCTCTACGCAAAGTTATCCAAGAAGAACGTGTTTGAAAAAGTTATCGTTTCAATCAAGAATAGCGCCACGGAGAGGCCGTTTCAAGAGGCGCTCTATGGCGCGTCAAAGAGATCGTGTAACAAGCTTTCGATCGATATCTTGATCTCCTCTCAACTCGCTTTCGTTGGCTCAGGAGAGCCTGGACTAAATTTATCCAGAAGTCCATGCATAGACAGTTGTCCCTGCATAGTACGAAGACGAGCGCAGAGAGCGCGACTGGAGCGGAAACAGCGAACGGAAAACAAGCAGACGGATGATCGTATGGTGTCAGGAAGTGAAAACAGCTGGAATTAGATATCACCAGATACTTCACTAGTAGTACAGGAGTCCACGCTCAGAAAAACAGGGCATTGAGACCTTAAAATGATCTCTGCATCTGTATATGATGTCAATTGTACATACCGTAGACCATATGTAGGGTACTGTGGGGTAAACCCGGCCATCTCGTACTGAAAGCCGTTTCTTTTTACGTGGGTGTGGCCGGGTTTGCCCCATCAATAAAATACGGCCAGTTTACCCCATGATACCCTAGCTTTCACTTCAACAAGCAGTACATGTACTTTCTTGCATACGTACATAACCGCTATGTTTACTTCCCAAATCAAAACTTCTCTCCTACTACTAACACTAACCCATTACTCAGTTCACTTTCTAGTACAAAAAGGCATACTTCTACCGTGACCTCATTTGACCGGAAGTGAACAGGACCGGATGTCCATGCATGCATTTACATAACAAACGCAAGTAGGTACAGTAGTATATTCGGTCCAGTGAGAGAGTGCGGGAACGTTTACTCTCGCGTAAGACTTTTTCGCGCAAAATAGCATGGATATGTCCGTGGATCCATTCGAAGTCTCGCACAGACTTTAACACATACCCCGAGGAGCCGTCATTGTTGTCAACAACTTGTTCATTTGTTGTTCGTTAGTTGTCGGTTTTGTTGTCGTTTTTTTTATGGTTAACAGAACAAAAACGGACAACAAACCGACAACAAACGAACAACAGTTTGTTGTCCGTTTTTGTACTGTTGTTGTCCAAACGGACAACAAAACGAACAACAAATGAACGAGTTGTTGACAACAATGACGGCTCCTCGGAGTATGTGTTAAATTTCTGCATTCTCTCAGTGGACCGTTTCATTTCTACCATACTACCAATGTACGTAGGTTGGTACTATCTATCTGGGCCCCGCGCGACGGCGAGTGAGTGAGTGAAGGACCGACGTCACCGTCGAAAGCTTTTAAAGCTGGTACCACTTCTTGTTCTTGAGTTTATTGGCCAGTTCCGACACGTGCTCCGAGTAGGCGCGCGACGAATCCGCCAGACGCGCCGTCGTATCCTCCACCTCGCTCAGCTTCTCGCCGCGCTCGATCAGCGCCTAAAACGCAACGCAACGCAACTCATCCTTCCACAGTCACAGTGCCTGTTGTGGGGTAATGTGGGGTAAACCCGGCCAGCAAAAGTTTCAGGGCTGCATATCTCAGCAACCAATGGACCGATTGAGACAAGTATGATATCAGTCTACTCCTTGAAATCTATTCTTTCAAACGAGCTATTTCGTTCATCATTTGCTGAAACAGCAACTTCAAACGAGTTTTGGTGGCCGGGTTTACCCCATAGTACCCTACTGACCTGATCCTTGTGATTTACACTAATTTTCTTAAGTGCGTTTTTGATCGGTGCACCCGCTGACATCGATCAAAACATGCACTGAAAATCAGTGCAATCACTAGGAATTTTCAGCGCAACCGGTGAATATGGGATCGAACGGGAATCGAACCCGCTACCTTCGGTGATGGCGCTGAACTCAAGCGCTATTTTAGCACGTGCCGGCCAGAAGACAAGAGATGGCTAAAACTCGCCTCACATGACATACTGTACGTACACATTACAGCGGAATAACTTCTTGTGTATGCAAGTACATATGCCACAGCAATGGCCGCGGACGCCATTATTGTAATTGCGCATACATATATGTGTGCTTCTGCTTTACCATGCGTGCCTTGGCGACCTCTCCTCCTGCGGTTGAGCTCTGAGCGCGTAGCGGATCCATGGCGTTCGGACCTGGAATGCGGGTGGCCAGCCGATTCGGCGGCTTACCGCTGCTCGCTCCGACTGAAACAGTATCAAACAGTTTTGGAGTTTTACAGTATTCGCCTGTTGCACTATGCGCTACTAGTAGTACTGGGTCACGAGGTGACCCCTCTGATTTAACCTGAGTTTCAGTGCAACTTTTGATCGGAAAGGGGGAAGGGAAGTTGCCTACCGCTACCGGTTCAACGGACCCTTGTCGAACATAAAGCATCAAACATCGCCTACCGGTAGCGGTAAGCAACTTCCCTTCCCCCTTACCGATCAAAAGTTGCACTGAAAGTCAAGGCTAAAACAGAGGGGTCACCTAGCGACCCAGTAATAGCGCTTAGTGTAACTCATGAATAGGCTACATGCCCCCTCTTTCTTCCTTCTCTCTCCTCAGCTCTTACAGAGTTCCTCCCTGTCGAGCTGTGCGTTGCCGCCGCCGCCGCCGCCGAAGAGGCCTTTGACGCCGGAGAAGAAGCTCTGTTTGGGCGGCTCAGGCATGTCCACGCCCTGGAACAGGTCGCCGAAGACCTCCGCCAGCTGCCCAGCCACCTCCGCAGACACCGTGAACTTCTGCAGCTCGCTCGGCGAACACATGTACACGCTGTTCCCGTGCTCAGAGAAGCACAGCGTGCGACCCGCACTGCAACAGCGAAAGAACGTAACAGAAGGGACTAACATAAGTACGTGGTTGGGCATTGTGAGATGATGCCGCGTTCACCAGACGTCCGCAAATCCGTAACACGCTTTACGGATATACGGACGGGCGGACGGACGAACGTACAGATTTACGGACGTCTGGTTAACGCGGCATAATAAGCCCGACCGCGGGGTAAACCAGCACCGTGCTAGTGCTGATGCTGAACGTGCTCACAGAGGCACAGCGTACGACCCGCACTGCTAAGCGAACAATAACAGAAGGGACTAGGTTGGGTACTGTGGGGTGAGCCCCGCCAAGGAATAAACCAGAACCTTGTTAGTGCTGAACGAGACCGTACAATTGTCCTGAGACATACAGTAGGGTACTATGGGGCAACCCGGCTATGAGGTAACTCAGCAAGCTCATTGCACTTCCTGTTCAGCAAATGATGAACCAAATAGTCCATTCGAAAGAGGAGAGTTAAAGGCATCGATTGATATCCTACTCGTCTTCAATTGGTCCATTGTTCGCTGAGATACGCAGTCCTGAAGCTTAGGTAGCCGGATTTTCCCATGGCCGGGTTTACCCCACACTACCCTACGTGCATACAGCATATCGTTTTGTGGCAAGAAGGGCGCGTCGAGGAGAACGCGGAGGCTGGGCAGACTGATGGCGAGGATGCGTCCGTTCTTGGTGGCGCAGGCGGAGAGCAGCGGACAGCCACACATGGTTCCCAGCTCCGCCTTCAGTAGCGTCCCGTCCAAACGCAGCTTGAACACGCAACTTCCACTCGGCAGCGACACCACCTGAATCGAATTTCATGAATGAAATATGGGGTGTTTCATAATAAACTCTCCGGGTGTTTCTCTTTGCAAAAGACCGAATTTGAAAACGACACTCCACTGTGGAGATAGACACACAAACATCCGGAGAGTATATTTTGAAACACCCTGTACATAGAACAGGTACTGTAAACTATCGTATATAACCAGGCGTTGTTTGTTTACCTTGGCACTACCCTCTCCCACCGTCACAACGTACTGTTGCTGTTCACCTTCCACTATCTGACTAGAACTCATACACCGCGCTTTGCTCAAAGCTAGAACAACAACACATCAACCAAGGCTACGCATGCATAGAAGGCTCAATCACCATGCAAAAGGCAAGATATCATCTATAAGGCATAGGCCTACATACGTCGATTTTTCATTGGTTTCTCAGTGTCTTTGGAAGTGTCTTTCCAGGAATCCGCGGGCGGAGCAAGGAGATCGAAGTTGGCGTCCAAAAAGCGAGCCGCCAACACTTTGCCACGAACCTTTACTCGAAAGCCTACACAGCAACACAGACATGTACAGTTAGGTTCTCAAAGTCATTGTCCAAGCTTCAAATTGGATCAAATTTGATCAAAGTGCTCAAAGTTCCAAGTGACGCTCCAATTGGATCAAAGTTAGTCCAAGTCCTTCAAAGTTGACCTTTCGCCTCTTGTTTTCTTTCTCCCTAACCCACGCCAGCCTGATTAGAAGCCAGCATGGCAATGCACTGCGCATATGTGAGGTACCTATCAGATTTCTGGATAGGAGGGAAGTAATGCTTTACTCTATAGTCACTACAGTATGTAGGTAGGTACATAATGGGAAAGAAAAATCTGGAGATGGGAGGGCGAGGTGAAACAGAAGACAGCTGCCAAAAGAAAGTTTTCTCACACAGGGATAGGGCCACAGGCTAAACATGAGCCGTCTTATATTACGCGAAAGAAGGGATGCGAGAGCGCGAGGCGAAGCCCCCTTCTAATTACATAAGTCCAGATTAGAGGAGTGGAAAAGGGACGCCAGAAGGCGAAAAAGGGTAAACAAAAGGTCCAAGTTCTTCCAAGCATTTCAAAGTTGCTCCAAGTTGACCATTCCAAGCATCTCCAAGTGACGCTTTTACTTGGAAATTCTCTTTCAAAGCACTGCCCAAGTGCTCCAAGTTCCTGTGCTAAAGAATAGCCAGGCTTTGACTTACTTGGATCAAATTTAAAGCTTGGACAATGACATTGAGAGCTGGACTGTACTTCATGCGATAGTGCGGGGGTAATTTGGGCTCGGGTAATTCGGGCCACCCCAACCTATTTCCAGTTGGGAAGGGAGAATATTAGCCACGCTCAATGACAACTCAACAGTAGTGAATACGTACAGACATATGCCATATGCAACCACAAACCCTGCCTACAGTCTTTCTTTACACTGACCAGAAGGGGAAGCGAAAACGGACTCCTCTAGCCTGGATTCCGTGGGAAGAGTAAGAGATAACGCCAGCAGCGAACCGTGAGACGTCCCGGCCCAGAGGAAAGGCGATTCTTCCGTCTCTGAAAACAACAACACATATCATACGCGTGCAGTGGGCAGGCACTACGCGAAAATCTGCTGGTAATTTAAAATTTCGTTAGAGATGTAACAGGGGCCCCGGCTCCGGCTCCGGTAAATCCCGGCATATTTTTGGATCCGGCTCCGGCATAATGAAGATGGATCCGGTGTTCCACGGTCTATCTTTTTCAGTTTTTTTGCTGATTGTCCGTGATAAAATCGAGGTTTTCCATCGAAATTCATCGACAATTATTGCAAAACTTTTGAATGAGACTGTTTTGGAGCTCTAAGGCAACCGCATTTTGAGTCAATTTGTCCATATTGTTACTTTATCATGCATTGTAGCAACAATTTTTTTTTCTTGGCGAGACCGTACCCCACAGGGTCGGCTGTAGGTGAAACCCACCTAGTCTCCTCCGAACCTTTAACAACGCCCGTTATGGTGGGCCAGTCCAGTGCCACAAGGCACGACCAACAATGGCCCGAACCAGGGAAGGGCCTGGCACGAAGCCGAACAGCCATCAGCGACCACTGGTCGGGGTGTGCTGACCCGAAGGAAAGCACTGGTGCCTTTAGAAGCCAGCGAGCGGGCGCACCATACTGCCGCTGGGGTTGCCAGTCGCTTTAATCCCACCTGGCGAGAGTGGGAACTCATGACGCAGAGGACGGCAGATCGGATGCAGCCCGTCTTACCGCCTGCGTCATGAGCGCGACATTGTAGCAACAATCAATATGATCATTATGTTGCGCATCTTTTCTACAGTACCTAGTTTTACTACAGCATTTCTGGGCTTGGATCCGGCTCCGGCTCCGGCCGGGGCAATTTTTCAGATCCGGCTCCGGCACTTTGAAAAATTTCGCCCTGTTACATCTCTAAATTTCGTGGTTGTGGATCAAAGTCTACTTGCCAAGGCTGATTCACATAGAAGGCATATACGCTGAGCGTACGCTTCGCGTGACCCTGGCTCGGGTGTATGCAGACAATATGGTCACGCTGGGCGTACGCCGAGCGCATTTCCTTTCCATGTGAATTTGAGTGGGCCCATCGATATCGATTAGCGAGCGCAAGAAACCTAGTATCAACCTTTGACCCACCAAAAACATGAGCAGAAAACTGTGTTCCGTCCCGAAGCAAACGAAGAGTTACGGTAGGAGAAACGAAGACGGCTATGGGCCGTCGCGTTGCGTTGTCGTCTTCCTTTTTTCTACGGAATTCTTCGTTCGCTTCGGGACGGAACACAATTTTCTGCCGCTCTTTTTAAAAGATCATGCCGCGTTCACCAGACGTCCGTAAATCCGTACGTCCGTCCGTTCGTCAACCCGTAAACCGCGTATTCGGTTGATGTGGGTTGTGGGATTGGGTTGACGGACGGTCGGACGGACGTACGGATTTACAGACGCCTTGTGAACGCGGCATCAAACGTGGATTTCTGCTCAACCATACTCACCGCCTTTTCTGACGCAAGATTCGATGAAAGTGAGAACGGTGATGCCTTCCGATTCCACCAACAGTCCTTCTCCGCTGGAACAGCTACTACTACGAGATCGACTCAGCTCTTTCTCTGCAACATACGTACGTACATCCATACGTAAACCGGCAAAATACCGCAGTAATTTTACTGAATACTTTCTCTAAACTCATCCCAAAATCATCGTCTCGCACGTCGTGTCGTATTCTGATTTAACGACACCTGAAAAGTCCATGGCTGTCCATGCATTTCATAGCGGTCGAGTTGCTCGCTCTTCGGTGCGTTGACGGCAGTTGAGCCAAACTGGTTGACTTGGAAGACAGACGATGAATTCGGGGTGAGTTAAAGGGTAACACTTACCGAATCTGCTCCTCACTGATAGCGAACGGTTGCTCACCCGTGGTCAACCAACATGGTTGCTCAACTCCCAAAATACGTACAGCGCAACTCTCTCCCCATGTTCGCCATCAGTGAAGAGCAATTCGGTAGGAGTTAAAGCAATTAGTACAGACAGGACCAACAACGCCACAGCACAGCACACGTCGTCGTAGTTAAGGTGGTCGTGGTGCAGTGCGTTAGTCAGCAGGGTGAACCGTACATAAAGTGTCTACCTATTAACGCATGCTTGCAGTATACGTACTGTACAAGTTTTGCAGCAGCTATCGATGCAAGTTTTGAGCGGGCAGGCAGTGAATGTGGGTTGCTAGATAAAGATATGCGAATGTGAATCGTGAATTTGCGAAAGAAAGAAATAGATTTTTTTCAGGCGGACAGCCAAAGAGATAGGAAGGTAGGTAACAGGAGAGTATGATGTGCAGGTCATAAAGTCAAGACCAGCTACGTACAAGTGACATTCAATTTGAAAGCTGAAACTAAAGGTACTGTACTGTACATACCTGCATAGAAGCAGTGAGTGACAGATAGTATAAAGTGAACTTTCACTATACTACAAGGGGCAAGCAAGGAAATTAAATTACAGTCTATCCCACAAGAGTATACCACGAAATTTTCAAATGTCTTCCAAGACAAGAAAATTTGGTGTTTCTTCGTAGTGGAACACGACTGAATGTGAATTATAGTGAAGCAAAGAGTGTGCAGAGCAGGCGAAAGGAAAACTACAATTAGCCGGTTCACCCAGATAACGGCTGAGATTCAAGCAACCCTTGTGAAAAAAGAACGCCTTTTATGCGACCCTATGGTCCCTAGACCCTAGAATGCGGATATTTCCGAAAGAAATTAAAAGTTTTTGTGCAAAATAGCACAAAATTTGATGGAATGCTCTTGCAACTTTCTCCGCACATTCTCAATGGATCGATCATAGCTAGGCTCTGCAGCAACGCAGAAAATCTTTCATTCTCTCGGTGAACCGGCTGTAGTCGGTTGCCCAAGAGAAAAGGACCTTTTTACCGATCGCTGTGAAAGGAAGCCGCTATTAACAATGATGGGACAAATTTAAAAAATAAAGCATCCTACTGTCTAATCTTGCACAGCGTTGCATGGTCACAGACCGAGGTCTTTTCACTGTGGGCAACCGACTAACCACGAGTTGAGTTGTTATGTTGTGAGACCGCCCAATTATTTCAGTGCGTCTTTAGATCGGTAAGTCGGCAGTATCATCGACGTCTTTCAGTCATCAGGAGCTCCCCTCCCTTTCCTTTCCGCTGCGAAACCGGCAACGAAATAAAAACAGCGACCTCGCGGCCACACAACATCGTATGGACGAGTTGCGGTAACATGATTGGGTTGGTCGATACGATAGCGACCCCGCAGTATTTAGTGAAAGTTTGAATCGGTGCTTGCGGGGTCGTCGACCTTATTCAATCATCTGTAAGCGGAGCGAGTCGCTTTCACTACATACCGCGGGGTGGCTATCGAATCGACCAACCCAATCGCGTTACCTACCGCAACTCGAAAATAACTCAACTCGTAGACATTTCGAAGCAGCTCTAAAAAGTAGCCAGCAGCGAGCACGGCAGAAAGACTAGTACAGTACAGGGACAGCGAGGAAGGAAGACAGAGCGAGCACCTGACAGCGGAGGCACGTTAAGAAGACTGCCCGCGGCGGGCGCCACCGGCGAGTGACCGCAGGTCGGGGAGTGGGACGGCGACGCGTCCGGCGTCTGCGGCGTTGGCACCGACAGGCTCTGCGCCTTCTGGGCGCGCCAACCTTGCGATTTCGTCCGCTTGATCAGCGAAGAGGCAGTGGAGGAGGCGGCGCCTTTAAAGCCCCCTCTAGAACCACCGCCACCACTGGGACTGTCCAACTGTTGCTGACCTGCGGTCGATGAAGAAGTGGTTGCTGACGCTGCTACATTCTGGAACAATAAAGCATGGAAAACATAGACGTACGTACATGTATGAGTGAGCAGAACGGTACGAGAACAGTAATATCCACGAGTTGAGATACACAATGGAGCGAGGCTGTCCCCAACCCTTTCCAGTCTAATAGCCAGCCTAAACTGCAAAGTTAAGAGTTCACCCAGCCGACGAATTCTTTCGTTATTGTATTATGAGCAGCATGGGTAAGCTCGTGACCTTGATGTTTCGGCTGTGAATAAGACTGGGAAAGGGTTGGGGTCGACCTGAAAAGAAAACGGGCGTCGCTCCATAAATAACTCAACTCGTGGATACGGATGAGCAGCATGGACCACACGTATGAGAAGCAAAACGACACAAAACACTTATCGACCGACACCCATGACACAAACTAAAGAAAGGCCAAGCCTGTTGAGCACACTGACTGAAAACGCGCAATATAAAGACGACCGTTCGTCCGTACTGCTAGATACAGTACGTACGTACAGAATGCGTAGGTGCTTTCTAATAGGGGTTAGTGCATTGGGTTAAGACGGCTGCAGCATAGCGGTGTGCGTCGGTTAAAGTGGTGTAGCAGGGTTGACAGTTGTTGCCGCGGATGGGTAGTAGGTTGTACATGGAAGCAAAACGTAGCACATACCGCGACAAGGCGTCATTGTTGACAACAAGTCGCTCAGCTGTTGTCCGTTTGTTGATGAATAAAATATGGGTGTTATCGATTTGTTGTCCGTTCGTCAACAAACAAACAAACAACAAACGGACAATAAAGGACAACACCCATATAATATTCGTCAACAAACGGACAAAAAACCGACAACAGTTGAGCAACTTGTTAACAATGACGCCTTGTCGCGGTATGTGTTAACAGAGGAAGTTCATGAGAAGGCATCCTATCCTTTTCCTGTCAGTACCTTCTGCAGTGACAGTAGGCAGCAGCACAATTTGCTGTTGCTGCTGCTGCTGCAAAATTTGCTGTTGCTGCTGCTGTGTTTCTTTTCTCTTCTTTCTACTCCTATGATGACTGATACGTCTCGCCAGTCCCTTCAACAGGCTTTCCTCTTCCGCCTCCTCTATCTTGTCCGAAGCCGAAGCATCATCTTTCCCAGTTGACCCGGAGGGCGACGACGAAGCGATTCGTCGACTCTCCGTCAGCGGAGGTGGCGGACAGCTCAAGGTGGCCGATAAAGCCTTCTTTTCCTGCTTTCGCTGCCTACGCGGCGGTGGCACGGGCGGTAAGTCGGTTGCCGCGGCGGCGGAGTTCGATTCCCCGCCCCGATCCGCTCCGCTTTTCTTCGACTCCTGCGAGGAATTGACCTCGGCCGGGGAGGACGTGGCTCTCCCGCGCCCCGAAGCACCTTCCTCCAAAACCGATGAAGGTACTGCGTGATAATGGCGGCCAACGGTGGCGAAGACAGAAGGAGTAAGGTAGCTCTTTTTCTTGGCCGCGAGTCTAGGCGATTGGTTGGGTGAAGAGGTGCTGCTACCTGGTAACTAAAGCCCGCCAAAACATATCCAAGCTTCAACACACCACCACAACACCATTCAATCACTGTACATACGTTACATAACATTTACCACTACCACAGCCACTATAAGAATTGAATTAGCACTAATGCCACCCTGTACCATGTAGGCCTACCTACTACTTGCTACCATGGTCTACTACTATGCCTACTAAATTGTTCCGAGGAAAAAGCAGCCAGCCAAGTACAGTAAGCCAACCCAATCAAAAACTTATCAATATGAAAGCATCAGTACCGATTTTACAAAGACACTAAAAATGTGGGCAACCTTCTAACTACTACCCAGGCCAGGAGCAATAACTCAAATAGTGAATTTACCTACTATTGACCAGTTGCGCTAAGAATTACGGGTGGTCGCAAGCTGATCCCTGCCTCTGTATTACAGTTTTTATTCGAGCGCATCTTTTCC
>JASAMW010001677.1:0-19821 GCA_030247985.1 Epsilonema sp. ZAB3_2 | reverse complement strand
ATACGTACATAGAGTAGTAGACTAGGTTGTTTTTGCTTTTTTTATTTGCTGTTTGTAAATTAATGTGTTCGTTTTTTGTTTTTTCCCACAATGTTCTTGACGGTAATGTATATACGGTACAAAAATAACTTTTGTATTTTGATTTTAGGATATAATGATTTTGTATATTTTCTTGCCTTCTATGTACGTATACGTATGCTTCTAATTGTATTCAATTCACTAGTGGTATTATTGCATTATTATTATTGTACTATTATATTCACTATTTTAGACTAGTTTAGTTTGTTTCTAACATTTTTCTTGGAAGATTAGACTTTAGGTATTCGTATTTTATAAGTGTACGTTCCAAACTGCTACTATTGTCGTAATTATTATTTGTTCGTTAGTAACTCTTTCATTTTATATTTCATCCTAATTGTACGTACCTAGGCTTATCGTGCTAATTTTTGATTTCTTTCATTTTTCGGGGACGAAAAATATTCTAACCCCGGAGAGATGTGACACATACGGTAATTTTAGTAGGAACAGTTGCCGTATTTTTGTTCGCGCGCGGTATAAATATAGGCGCTTCTCTCTTTCGCTCTCATTCGTTCTCTCGCTTGTTGACGCTCTGACGCTCACTTTGGGTTCGCTCTCGTACCTGTACATAATGTATAGTCAGATAAATATTGAAAATGCTACCGTCCACTACCGATACAGTCAACACACAACAAACGCTTGAGCTACCTATGCTCCTCGTGTCTAATAAGCTGACGCATGCAACAGCCGCAACAGAAGTTCGAACTCGTCACTTGTAAGGCAAGTCGCCACTCTCGTTCTAGTCCGGATCCGTTTTGCTCTCTTGTCATGGCGATTTGTCTTACATTCTTTCTGGCTGCATTTATAAATTTGTCTACAAGAAAAGCGTCATAAGCATATAAAAATACAAAAATATGCAGAAAATGCAGAAGTAAATATGCGCATTAGCGCACAAGACAACACAGTTTATGTTTTGATTTTGCTTTGCACGAATGCACGGAACGGACGGACGATTTTGAATTTTGACTTGGGAGTTGGGAATCTGGGAATTGAAGTGCAAAAGTGATTTGAAAATACGATTCTGGCAGGTTCTGACAAAATGGCAGCAGCAGCAAAAGCCACAAAATCCGATGAGCCTGGACATATCATCAAGAAGCTTCTGGAGCAAGATCCCCACGCACTGGACCACTTCAAAGATACGAGCGGACTTTTTTCCGCAGAAGAAAAGCTGCAGCTCTGGCGAGATAGCGACCTGTCTCAGATCGAAATGAGTTTTCCGCCCCTCGATTTTCTCGCTGAATCGATTCCGGCCTTTGCCGCAGTATTGAAGGAGCAGAATATTACTCCTATCCAGCGGGATTATTTGCCTGTTGTGGGGTTGACTGGCCTCTTCACATGCCTAATGCAACGACAAAACATGCCCGAAGTACGTGAAATTGCTGCAGACCTGGTAGTAGCTCTTGCGTTTATCTGTGGGCGTGACGGTCGAGATGATGAAGTGCCACTGCTCACTAAAAAAAACCTCTCCGGTTATTCAAGCGCCTTGCCAGAAAAGTGTAGCGTTGCCTTTCCACAGCTGAGCAAGCTTTTGCAGCCGGACACACTGCTGAAGGCATGTAAAGCTGCGAAACTTGACATTTCTGAAGCATACCGAGGTGAATGGGAAAGTCTAGAAAAAAGTGCAAAATGTTATTCGGAAAGTGAAGGAAAAGATGGCATGACAATCGGGAATGCTACAGGAGGGTCATTTACTGCGGAAGCGCGAAGCTTATGAGAGGGTACTATGGGGTAAACCGGCCATAGGAAATCCGGCCACCTAAAGTGTGACAAGAAATTCTGTACTCCATTGAATTTTTTTCTCAGCCAATAAAAGACGTAGAGCACAGCGGTCAAAACTTCCACAGCTAACTTTTGCTCGGATTTCCAATAAAGAAAAACCGCTTCCCTCTACGCCTCCTCTGTGTCGAGATATCGCCGATTTCCTTCAGTACTGAAATCGTGTCACCATTTGGCAGACGCTAAACCACGCAAACCACGACCCTATACACCCGATGCCCATTTTTATTGTTTTCATCATGTATGCATATTTCTACCACTTTTGATTTTTCGGGCGTTTGCGAGGTTTAGAATTGGTCAATGGTCCACGCCGAATTTTGGCGATTTTAGTACTGAAGGAATTTGGCGATATCTCGACACAGAGGAGGGGAAGAGGGAAGCGGTTTTTTTATTAGAAATCCGAGCAAAAGTTAGCCGTGGAAGTTTTGACCACTGTGCTCTACGTCTTTATTGGCTGAGAAAAAATTTCAATGGAGTGCAGAATTTCTTGTCACACTTTAAGTTTCGTCAGCGAGCAATGGACCGATTGAGTCAAATATAATATCAATCGATTCCTTGAATTCTTTTTCAAATGAGCGGTACATCATTTGCTGAAATAGAACGATCAAAGGAGCTGAAGTGGCCGGTTTACCCCGCAGTACCTATGCTTGTTCCGCTTTGCTGCCTGTGTGTAAATGGCCTTCATCTTTGGATGGCTGGAGGAAGAATGCGCGGAACCTATCGTCAACGTAGACCTGGGGACTGTGTTGCTTCGCTCACATGGCTTCGTGGAGTTCATTGGCTACGCCTGCTTGTCACTACTGCGAGGAATCTGTAAAAGTCCGAGCAGTGTGATCAAGGCAGTTGGTGAGAAGCTGGAGAAGAATTTTGGCGGTCTGTATCGAAGGGCGTGGTCGTTTTCGAAAATAACCATCACACCTGAGTTCGCTCGAGCTCTCATCAGTAAGCTGAGTGTAGGAAAACCGCTGGGACGCGGGGCGGCATACGTCGCAGTCACGGCCTACTTACAGGGAGGACTATGCGACAATGAAAAAGTGGAACAGAAGCAATTGGGCTTGGGAGAAGAATGGAGCACACAGTAGAAGGCGATCACTGACTCATATTCGACCTATTATAATGGGTTTCTTAAAACCCATTTTATGGGGGAATCTAAGTCACGCCGCCATCCACACACACAAACAATCTCGTAGCCTGTAAACGGTCTTATGTCGCTTGTCGGCGTGATTGTTTGTGTGCGGATGGCGTGCTTTAGATTCCCTATTAATGTGTCAAGTATGAGTCAGGAATTGCCTCCTACGTTTACACTGTGTGCTCCATTCTTCCCCTACTAAAGTAAAACCAGAATTGCTGGGGGGACCCATGCATTATTTATCTCGAGAACTACGTGACGTAGAGCAAAGCGGTGAAAACTTCCACGGATAACTTTAGCTCGCCTCTCCAATAAAAAAAACCGCTTGCGTCTATCTGCTCTCAGTGGTGAGATATCGCCAAATTCCTTCAGTACTAAAATCGCCAAATTGGGTGTGGACCATTGGGCAATTCTAAACCTCGCAAACGCCCGAAAAATCAAAAGTGGTAGAAATATGCATACGTGATGAAAACAATAAAAATGGGCATCGGGCGTACAGGGTCGTGGGGTGCCGTGGTTTAACGTCTGCCAAATGGTGACACGATTTCAGTGCTGAAGGAAATCGGCGAGATCTCGACACTGAGAGCAGCTGGAGACAAAAGGTTTTTTTATTGGAGAAGCGAGCTAAAGTTATCCGTGGAAGTTTTGACCGCTTTGCTCTACGTCGCGTAGTTCTCGAGATAAATAATGCATGGGTCCCAGCAATTCTGGTTTTACTTTAGTAAGCCCGATTGAATTATTACTGCTACAACTGCTATAGTCTGTGCTGGTCTGGTCTAAGAGAGTGCGCTATGGGACTCAAGCCGTCCTGCTTCGTTTGCATGTACTTTTGCTAAATAGGAGTTCACGAATCATGGACAGATATCCGCATTTGTTAGTCTATTTTACGCAACGCACCTTAAATGCCATAGCAAACTCCTACGGGCCATGGCCAGACTCTACTGTTTGCGCACCAGTGTACGAAAATCGGAGTGGCTGGCCTGTTCTAAAACTAAGGTACGCACTGCACCAGTGCGCATAATTAAAGCAGCAGTTGCGGCAGTAAGTAACAGTCATATTCAGTATGGGTTAACTCCTCCCGCTCTTCAACGTCTCCGATGACAACAGGTTGTGCAACAGTTGACAACCGACATATGTATATGGAGGAGTTGTGCAACCGTTGACAACCAGCATATAGGACATAGGAGTTGCGCAACCATTGACAACCGTTGCCATGGTTACGCACTTTTCATATGTCGGTTGTCAGCGGTTGCACAACCAGGTGGCATCGGGGACTTTGAAGAGCGGAAGGAGTTAACACATACCGCACCGGTCCGTCATTGTTGTCAACAAGTAGCATCCGTTTGTTGACAACTTCTTTCTTTTGTCGCATTCTCCTCGCATGTGAAAAGGAGCTTCGTCCTGGAGAGGTAAAGACCGGTCGACATGAAGTTCTGTGGGCTGCGTGCGTTCAACACATGAACTTGTATGGAATGATGAACCTGGCGCTTACTGAGGAAATTCAGACGTTTCTGATTCTGGACCACTACTATCCTGCTACTACATGGGAGGAAATTAAGGCTGCTATTACAGGGTGTTTCATGATAATAAACTCTCCGTTTGTTTGTGCCTGTCATTCCTCAACGGAGCGTTTGATTTCACTACAGTATGCTCTTTTACAGTACATGTTGGTAGCTAAAGGCTCCTACTATTGTGTAGGCAAAATTACAGCCCTTAGCCCGTCTACCAAGGCGGAAACGAAGATTGATATTATGAAACACCCTGTACAATGCCAAAGCAGTTGAAGTCCTATGGGGAACACATGCTGGCTATCAAAATCACACAGTGCACGTATGCTCCCGATGTGAAAGAAAATGTGAAAAATGCGCTCGGGCATAACTACGTTGGACCTGATAAGGGAAAGTACTGGGAGTTTTGTCGCCTATTTGCTTCTGACGCCTTGGCCCATACGAGCGCTTCCAGATGTCCCGAACTTTATGTGATCTTGGTCACTATGTATGATCAGCTGAGAGGTGGTCGGGGGTGGGACCGGCACCTTCGCGAGAGATACACCTGCACCGGGGTAAATCCGTCCCAGCCCTGGTTCGACCCTGCCCGCAGAATTGGCGAACTGACAGCGCAACATTTCGGGAAGCGGTTGTTTCCGTTTACTGCAGCGCAAGAGAAATGCATTGAAGAGCTCCTTTCTCAGGGTCTCTTGCTCACGGATATTCTTGAAAAAGGTGCAGATTTATTTGTTGAATTTTGAAGCTCAGCATTAGTATTATTTTATGATTATGATTTTTGGATAATCAATTAATCACTGTATGTGACAATGTGCAATATTTATTTAGATATACCGCTGGATAATCTGAACGATTTGGACGATGGGATGATCAATCTGGATATTGGGCCACTGGACAATCTGAACGATTTGGACGATGGGATGATCAATCTGGATATTGGGCCATTGGACAATCTGAACGATTGGATAAGTGATCAATTCGGATAAATATGAACATGAACGACATAAACAATTTGGATGAATACGACTATGACGCTATGAACAATTTGGGCAATGTCTGGGATTTTGATCTTTTGTAGGTAATTATCATAGAGCCTGTGGTAATTACCGTAGAAAATCCCACCTTCTAGTACTGTACGTACTTTTTACGTGTACGAAACGTTGGAATGGAAGTCGACTGTTTGTACGTATAAAGCTAAAGCTACATTACATAAACTTACACTTTACGAGAATGCTGTACGACAATTTGTATACGTACAGTCTCAACTCAACTCTCGATCGATACGCAGCTCCACGGGTTAGCTTACTGGATGTTCACTGGTATGTAATGTACGTCCGTACTCGTACCTTCGTATTACCATTTCTTACTACTTACCACTGTACGTATTCAGTACGTACTATTGAATGTTTATTGTTTAGCATTGAGAGGAAGTAAATACTGAGTCAGAGTCACATGCTGTTTTTCCTCGAACGCCAAGACCTAGAACCAGGAAAAATACGAAAGCTATAGGCTATGGCCTACTCTTCTGGGTAGTAGGTTTGCCGCTTTGAAACGTTCTCAAAAACTCGGCCGTGAAAAAAAGAATAATTTTGCACAGGCTATTGAACATGGTGGAAAAATTGGAACTTTTGACGTTTTTCGTCCAAATTCCAGCAACTCTCCTTGCTGCATCTACTCCAACAATACTACCTCCTAAAACCAAAACTTCTACCACGCCAAATTCCAAATCTTCTACAATGAACGAATCAAGCATAATTCAGTGCGAAAACGGAGGAAAGCCAGTTCTGCGATTTGAAATATTGGATATTGCTTGGTGCACGTGCCCCAGTAAGCAATTCTATGGAGATCGGTGCCAATTCGAAAAGCGTACTCATCCTTGCGGCTATGGTAGACAATCAGAAAACAGGTAAAAAGATACCACTAAAATATGCACAATAATTTGGGAAAAAACTTTCTCGTTCTTTGCCTTTTGGTATAAATTTGAGGATTAACCCCTCCAAAATCTCAGATGGCCGCCTGGCCGCATACACCCCTTGCCCTTGCGGCTACGGCTATGGTCGAGAAGAAAAATGTGCCAGGGAATCGAACCTTGGACCTCTCGCGTTCCAGACGAGCGTCTTAACCACTTGACTACACACCTGGATCTGATGACCTCAAGTCACATAATTTCCCCTTTTCTGGCCGAATCTACCCCACGGCCATGACGGTCACGGCTGGAGGGTGACCACTTGGCCACAAAGTGTGGTTGCAGCCAGGCGGTCACCTGAGCGATTATGGAGGGGGGGGGGGGGGGGGGGGCGGTTAACCCCTCCTCAATTTCGATGGTCGCTGCGACCAAAACTCGACCACGCAGACAAAGTCGACACAGTGTCCAAAACGCCATCGGGGGTTCACTAGTAGCATGTGTAGAAAATTTGTTTGAAAAAATGCTACAAAAATGCAATTGCATACGGTCGCGGCGACCATCGAAATAGAGGAGGGGTTAAGACAAACGTGAACAATGAGGAACTATTGTTGCTTTCTTTGCAGCAATTACTGTTCTTTGCAGCACGAAATGCATTTGCAACGAGAAATACAAGGGCACCAGATGTAACATTCCCAAATGCGTATTCGGCAGATATTTTCCACTGGTGTCAACTCGCTCACTCAGAATATTGAGTTAAGTTGAGTTAGATTTACTCGGGTTGTCATTTTCCCGAGTTAAGTTGAGTAACTTACTCGCTCTAACCTCAGCTGAGTCGGGTTAGCCCAAAATCTTGCGAGTTACTCGAGTAAGTACTGTCGAGTAAGTACTGGCTGAAAATGTCCAAACGAAAAGAACATACGTACGTACATACCTATTCTGAATGTCCCGAAAATAGTGCATTTTTAACTGAAGGCGATTGTCGTTTTCGTTTTCTTTGCCGGCGACATTACTAATGCATTCGATAATACTGCAAGACGAAAAGCAACCGCTTGGGACGGAGTGAAGAATGTTTATTTCTCACGTGTGTACCGTCCGCTTTTGTTGCTGCCGCGTTTATGTTTGAGTGCGCGCTGCTGCTTTGTATGCGCATGTACGTGCAAGCCATTTACAACAATGGCGTAAATCGAGTTAACTTACTCGAGTAAGTACTGGGTAAGTATGGAATGCTTCACTCGAGCTAGTATGGCAGTACTTACTCGCTGTTTCTAAAATTTTACCCGAGTTAGAAGCAACAACGGTCAATATCGAGTTAAGTCGAGTTAGATAACACACTGACTGCATTTTTCCGAGTTAAGTTAAGTTAAATAACTCGGGCAAAAATCGCCCGAGTTACTCGAGTAAAGTAACTCAAATTTTTACTCTGACACCAGTGATATTTTCTACCTGGCTTCAAGCATTACCAGTACCATTGCCTCTGCTGGCATGGTTGGGCTGGGAAACATTGCGATAGATGTGAAGACTGGTTCTACAGAGCTGAAAAGGATCGTTGTCGTCCACTGTACTTGAAACCTACTAATGAAACCTCTGTGGAAAAAGGAGAGGAAGAAGAGGATGGAAATTTTCGCTCGACATTTGCGCCACTTTTATTCCTAATTTCTGGAACAGTTGTCATATTTGGTAAGTACCAGTGAGTGAATGCGAGCATGAGAAGGGTACTATGGGATAAACCTGGACACGGGTAAACTCAGACACCTAAGCTTTTCTGAACTTGTCGCTTCAGCAAATGATGAACCTGGTAGCTCATTTGAAAGAGGAGAGTTCAGGGAATCGATTGGTAGAATGACTTATCTCAATCGGTCGTATGGTAAGGTATACTAGGCGTCCGGGTTTACCCCCGTGTCCGAGTTTACCCATAGTACCCTTAACTAAACTCCGTTTGACTTGAATGCGCACTTTTGTTATCAATGCTTTCACTTTTTAGGTCTGGTGTTCTGGGTGCATTGGTATGATTACCATACAAATCCGGATCCAAATAAGTCCCTTAAGTCCCTTGTTCCCTCCTGTTGCCGGAAACAAGCTTGTACTGTCAGCAGCTTTAGGACACTGCCAGTTCATGCGGAAAAAGATCCACGATTACCTTAAAGAAACACTTACTCAAAGGATGATGTTGTGATGAGATTTTTTGTTTGAGTGTTTTGTGTGTGCATATTACCATTACGAGTACTGTATGGTCAGCTATTACTTATGATGAGATTTTTGTTTGAGTGTGTGTATACTATTACGAGTACTCTATGGTAAGCTAATTATTATTATTTATGATGAGATTTTTGTTTGAGTGTGTGTGCCTATTACGGGTACTGTACGGTCAGCTAATAATTATTATTTCTTTATTGCTGTCATAACATTGAGTTGAGATTGAAATGAAAGAAATCAAATCTTATTTGTTCGAAACATGCTGTAAACATCGACATGTAACAAGAGAGAACGCCCAGACTGTCCGAAACCTTTGAATACCCAAGTTTGGTAGCAAGCTACGTACAAGACAAGATTCTGGTCATCTGGTGCAGTAGAAAAATGAAGCAAAGCAAACAACTGATATACGAATAAAGAGAGAGGGAGGACCATAACGTCATTTGATGTCACAAGCAAGACTTCGATCGATATAAACGAAGGAGGAAACATGCTGGTAGTTCAGCTCTTCCAAATTATAGTACATGTACAGTATGTACGTACTACTCGTAAGTACTTCCCGACAGTATGTGGTACGTACATACATACGTATGCATGTATATTTTGTAGTCTGGTCTAGTGCCAGTTAATACGTGTTGTTTTCGTTCCCAAAAAGCCGAAACGCAAAAGCAAAACTTTGTTTTTCGTGGAATCTGCTTGCTTTGACAGGATTTAGATGCAAAATCGGCAGCTAGCTACGTTCACATACTTGCAATTATCAAGAATAAATGCTCGCTAAACCAGTAGAACGAATAATTCTGGTCAACTTTTTCTCCGTTTTACCTGATTTAGTATTACCTCTCGCCCTCGCTAAAACTGCTGCAGAGACCGGGCACAATATTTGCCAAAACGGCGGTACGCCAGTGTATGTCGCTAATGGTAAAACTTGGTGTTTGTGCTCCAATGGATGGACTGGACAATACTGTGAAGAATGCCCTGCAACTTCTGTCCTAATCAAAAATAAATGCCGACCGCTGAAATTCATACAGAAATTGCAAGAAAAGCAACGGGTGACCGGACCTCGAGCTGATCTACGGGAAAAAATTCGAAAAGCTCAAGCCGTGGAGAAGAAAAATTGGCTTGCGAATATAATCAAAAATATGACAGAAGAAGAAAAAGAGTCATTTCGTCTGAAAGTGGAGGAAACTTTGGCTGAAAATATGAAATTTCAAGAAGAGGAAAAGACCGGACGAATTTATGTGGAATCTGTGGCAAAAGCGCTCATCGGTGCTTTCGTTGCAATCTCCGTCGTTTGTAGTAAGTTGAGCGGAAGGGCTATATTTTTAAAATATGCAATAGAGCTGTGACGGATCCAAAATGGAGCCACTGGAGAAGGATTAACTCTCTCCGATATGGCCTCGCCCGCTAGGCCCGCGGGCCACCCGCGGGCCGCCCGGGGTCCACCCGCGGGCCGCCCCTGGCCACGCGCGGGCCACCTGAAACACGTTGGTCGAATGAATAAGTTTCTCTTATTCCGCCGGCGTTTCCTTTCGATTCCGGCGACCCGCGGGCGGACCGCGGGCCTAGCCTAGCGAGCGAGGCCATATCAAGGCGAGTTAAAACAAAATGACATTTTTACTACTTCAGGCGCTATTTTTACTGGTCGCTGGCTTCGGGACTGTAATCACTGCATTAAGCTTCGTCGCTGTTGCAATAATGTCGCTGCTGACCACACCTACTACAGCTCTGTGAGATCCATGCCGATTCCGAAAGAAAATGATCCTCGCTTAGGTGTAGTTTCTTCCAACAAAATAATTGATACTACTAATGCGTGAAAATTTGAATCATGACTTCAATTTTTCCTCTGAATTTATCGAGAATTTATATCAATCAATGGCAGTATTTTTATGAGGTAGGCTACTAGGCTATTATTGTGTCATCTACAGTATTTTAGCAGCTACAGTAACTGTCAATTATTGGACAGACACACGCCAAATAGTAATATGTAAACCTTCCTTGCAACTAAGCATTACCGTATTTACCGGTGCATAGCCCCATGGGGGTATGCAAAAATTGAGAGGTCCCATATGGGGGTATGCATAGGGGGGGGGGGTTATGCATTGGGGGGGGTTATGCATGGGGCATTTTTTATGTTTTTGAGAGGTGCGCAGAGGCATATTTTTTAGGTCAAAAGCACGTGTTGTAGGGCATAATTGAGGTCAAAACACGGTTATTCTAGTACAATACACCCCCAAGCAGGCTTATAGGCATCTTAGCTTGGTGTGGGAGTGGCTATGGGTACTATATGACCAGCTTACATAGGTAGGTTCAGGTACTGTACAGTACATATGGGGGTATGCATAGGGGGGGGGGGGGTTATGCATTGGGCATTTTTTATGTTTTGCCAATATGGGGGTATGCATTGGGGGGGTTATGCATTGGGGGGGTTATCTACCGGTAAATACGGTATGACTAATGACTTGATATTCGAATTATTGTTCGAAAACAAAAGGCGTTCGAATATTTTTGGTTTACAGTGCTCTTCAGTGTTTCGATTTCCTATCGTTCTTTTTTATTTTCTCAAGCAAATGTTTCTTGACGTCACGAATTGGTGTTGTTGACAATTTTGGGCTCATTTTTTCTGTACATTTCGTCGTTCTGTTCCCACGGCCCATCCCATGCGGGACCGGGTGTTACTCAGTTTTTACTTTAAACCAGTACGCCGAACGAACGTACAATACTCATTCATGGGTGTGTCCCGTGCCCATCTTTTCACATGTTGTTTTCATATTCATTTTCTTCTAGAACGATTTGGATCTTTCTGCTGCTTATGGTTTCGTTGCCCTGACATCTTAGTCATCAAGTTAGTTTTTATTTTTATTTGCGTCATGCATTCAATGTGATAGTGAGCATATGATCGACTTTCTCGAATATGTTTTGATTTGATGTCATGCGTAGGTACCTACCCAAGGTGAAGGTACTCATTGCATAGCCTTTGAAATATTTCTGCAAAACATACCGTAACTAGGTATGTACAGTATGTAGTATGTACGTAACGTAAACACACTGCATACGTACATACTTTATAGCTTACTTACACCATAAAGGATTAGCTGTTCTTGCTTGGATTGAATTGACAAAGTGCTTTGCTAGCTAATTTCAACTGTTCGGCAAATAATAAAGCAAGTGGCTAGATAAATACTGAGGTTGGTATTCAGATTCCGGTTGGTAAAAACTGTTCTTCAAGGTTTTTTTAAAATATTCATTCATCTGGTTTTCCTTCAATAAGATCGCCTTATTGTCAGCAAACAAAAAACCCGACTCCTCTTGTCATCTCAAAATAAAATATAATAAAGCTTTTGTACCTAAAAAAGTAGTTCTGTTTGTTTGGTATGCGAAAATATATGGCATGTTTGACGTGTGCAGTGTGCACAGCGCACCCAGAGGAGTTGTTGACTTTTCTCTAAATTCGTTTGGTTTAATCCAGTTCCGTCAAGGTCAAACAGAAAACGTATTTAAGAGGCAGACACCCCGAACAAAACTCAACTCAACTCTCAGATATTAAATTCTTTTCTCTTGTATTTTCAGACCCGACAATCTACTTTCAAAAGAAAAAAGAGGCCTTGACCCAGTGCGTCGACTGTAAAGCGTCGAAATTTACCTAATGGAGAAGAAATTGGTGGCAGCGGTCCTATTTTGGGCCCTGTTCACTGCTAGGGCTAAAGCTGAAGAAGTAGACGACTATCAGTACTATGAAGATATAGCGCGAGAGACCGAGACAAGTTTCTCGGAGTGCAACCCGCGGGCCGGATCCATCCATCGGTTTCAAGCTCAGACGCTCGACGGACGAAATTACTCGCTCAACGAACACGCAGGAAACGTCCTGCTCATCGTCAATGTGGCGACTTACTGAGGTACGTGTAGATAACCACTACCAAGAACTGATAACCTATCATGAGAAGGAATACGTCTTCTCATGTTAGATTATCGGATCCACTTTCACTACAACCTACAAGTTTTTTGCTTTCTTATATGTTTTCTTCTCAGTTCTTGATAATTCTGGCGTTGGGTTTCTAAACATACATAAAGTTACAGTAACCCTTAGCCAGCATTTTCTTGCAATATCTTACAAAATCTACCAACAACATCTTGCACATACATACAGTACTAACATTTTAGCCAGGTTCCTTAGGACATTTTTATGGATCTATTTTTAGGGTACACGCCTCAGTACAATGATTTCAATCCTCTTGTACAGAGAAATGGCAGAAATGGCGGCTTTCGTATGTTGTTGTTTCCTTGTAATCAGGTGAGCAAGACTACAGCTACTTGCTAGGCCTAGGCTTAGGCTTAGGCTTAGGCTTAGGCTTAGGCTTAGGCTTAGGCTTAGGCTTAGGCTTAGGCTTAGGCTTAGGCTTAGGCTTAGGCTTAGGCTTAGGCTTAGGCTTAGGCTTAGGCTTAGGCTTAGGCTTAGGCTTAGGCTTAGGCTTAGGCTTAGGCTTAGGCTTAGGCTTAGGCTTAGGCTTAGGCTTAGGCTTAGGCTTAGGCTTAGGCTTAGGCTTAGGCTTGAGCTTGAGCTTGAGCTTGAGCTTGAGCTTGAGCTTGAGCTTGAGCTTGAGCTTGAGCTTGAGCTTAGGCATAGAGTAGAGTACCAACAGTACGCACATTTTGAATCGGCTGCAGTATTATCAATGTACGACAGTATGACAAAAGTAACCATGACAGTCAATTCAAAACGAGACTTACTTACAGACAGCGTGTGGTTTATTTTTCAGTTTGGCTTACAAGAGCCAGGTAAAAATAGTGAATTACTCAATGGGATCAAGTATGTTCGTCCTGGTAATGGGTTGACTCTACATCCGTCTGTCATCATGCACTCGAAGATCAAGGTCAACGGTAGGGAGGGGCATCCAATGTACAAGTTTTTAAAGGTAAGCATAGCACGGACGTACATTACCTAGGTACGACTAAAGTCGTCCAGCCGCGTTCTGCCGTGTGCTATAAATATCTCCGGATCCAGCCATCGTAGAGCAAAGCGGTTAAAAATCTCTCGATAACTTTTAGCGGGATTGAAAATAAACAAAACCGCATGCGTCTACGTGCCCTCTATTTCGAGAAATCGCCGATTTCCTTAAGTATGGTTAATGTCCATTGTCCACTTTTTTCGATTATTCAACATATACGAACAATGCCGCCAAAACTTTTTCATCAAAGTAGCCTATCCTATGTAAAATTTGGCGTAGATTTCAAAAATAGTATCGTTGATCAAAAAAATTTAACCCCTACCCAAAAATTGTCAAAAATATACAAATTTTGCAAAATTATATACTAGGGGTTAAATTTTTTGAAACACCGATACTATTTTTGAAATCTACACCAAATTTTACATAGGGTAGGCTACTTTTAATAAAAAGTTTTTGCGGCATTGTTCATTTCTGTGGAATAGTCGGAAAAAGTGTACCTTTTTAGTATATTTTCAGTACTTAAGGAAATTGGCGATTTCTCGACACAGAGGGCACGTAGACGCATGCGGTTTTTTTTATTTTCAATCCCGCTGAAATTTATCGAGAGATTTTTAACCGCTTTGCTCTACGATGGCTGGATCCGGAGATATTTATAGCACACGGCAGAACGCGGCTGGGACGAGATTTATTTACAAGAACCAGAATCAAGTTATAATGCAATAGAAGGCTTGTCTTGAAATATGTAGGCCTATTTGTCTGACAAATTCATAATATTTTTAGGATGCTTGCCCACCCACCCACAAGCTGATCGCGCCGAAAGATGAAATTTTCTGGAATCCCGTCATGACGAATGACGTCACGTGGAATTTCGAGAAATTCATCGTGGATCGCGAGGGTCGACCACGTTTCCGCTTTCATCCGAACGCTTGGCGCGATTCCTCCTTCGTTCAATCCTTCCTATCTCGCGTCATGGCGGAAGGACAAGGATTCCGTAAGAAGCTGCAGGCCTCTACCAGCAGGAGTATATAAAGAAAATAAAGAGAATCTTCTGTGAGATTTGTAAGTAAAAAATAGGCTGAAAGAGCAACAGAATAGACCCTTTTTACTGCTCCTGCATTTACTGTTCATTATTATGGTGCGGGGGAATTTGGGTCAGGGGATGGGGATAATTCTGGCAAAAATTAGGGAGGAATGAGAGAACATTAGTGATCAAGGTATCAAAATCACCGGTCCGAATTACCCCGCACTATCACACATCATACACACGCGAACACGAACCTGGCCCACCTGTTTTCTTCTTTTATCACATATTCAAAATTGAATTTATCACTCCGACCATTTTTTTATTTTATTTTTAGAAAACATCCGTAACGATGCGGGGTTCATGCAAGGGGGTGCAAGTGGTAATTTTGGTGGCACTTTTCGACCCGTAGGAGGCAATGGACGGTTTGGCAACAACAACGACAACTTCAACAGTAACAATGGCTTCAGCAATGGGGGCAACTTTGGACCACCAAACAACAGGAACAACTTCAACAGCAATGGCTATAACTACAATAGCAATGGGAGTGGAAGAAGCAGTAGTATGGGTCACGAGAGGATTTCTGATTCATATTACAATTCGAATGGCATGAATGGAAACACCAGGGGAACAAGCAGCACCAACCAAGTTCCCTTTCCTTGGATGGTCGTTGGACGTGTATTCAATGGCAATAACAATCCGTAGTCGCTTGCAAAATTGAACGGAAAAACACCATAGTTGTGCTAGTGAATTGAATATCATATCCAAGAAGAGCGCATTGCATAATCTCTCTCGTATCTCTTATGCAATCCCGATAGGCTTTTGAAGACTGTTATGGGGGCTTAGCAAACGCTAATCAGGTTTTTCTGCGCATAGAAAGCGGGTTATCTTTGGATTACTGTACATGTTTTGGTGCGCAGTTTGTTTTTGTTGTGGTCGGAAAGGATTTGACAGAATCTTACTGGTCATACATGTAGTAGTCATAGGGACGATGTACGTATGTATTTGATTCATTGTTTATTGTTATAGTCTGTTAATATTATGTGTTTTTTTGTGACGCCGCCGCTGCCATTTTTGTGCATAATTTATTTGTCCGAAAGTTGGTATGTATCCTGTGATGGACTGATGCGCAAACTGTCACCCACAGTGGTATTGGTCTTGATGCTATGATATGTGAAACTTTCGGCTAAAGAAAAAATTAAAAAAATCAAAAATTTATTGCTTTTCTTCTTATACAATATATTGTAAAAATACGTACATATACCACGCATTTGTACTACAATACAATACATGCATTTTGTAGCTTTGTATCTGCAGTATGCTACGCTCACTGTTTTATGTATGCGTACTGTAATGTTTCGTGTATTGCCTCCTCTCGAATATAGTCCCCCTCGTATATAGCCCCCTAATCGGTGCCTATCGTCATTTGTACTCGTATATAGCCCCATATCAAAGACCGCGAAAAACGACGGAAACGAAGGTTTTTTACAGCTAAAAACAGCGTTTTCGACGTGTTTCTAGCCATAGGAGTTGATAGCGCATCATTTGGGGCAGTTTGGGATACATTTTGGTTTTCACCCCTCTTGACCACTTCAGCAGAAATGGTCAGTCCTTGTCAAAATGATAATCTATGCGCACGAATAGCCTGTTTTAGACCACTTTAGCTTGTGTAAAGGCAAAATAAGCCATAAAAACGAGTTCAGGGGGTCAAATAACCTTAACTTTGGTCACTAATGCAAAATGCCCTCTTATATAGCCCCCTTTTGTATAGCCCCGCCTCGAATATAGCCCCCCCCCCCCCCTAATCGGGGCTTACCGATCATATAGCCCCAGTGGGCTATACACGAAACATTACAGTACATGAATGAGAGCTGATCGATGGTATCACATCACATCAATCTGGTCATGGAAGGTAGCCCTCTTCAAGAAAAATCTTGAGCACTAGGTAGTAGGTACCATGGTGACCTGTCTTCGCTGAGATTCAGGCTTTTAGTTCCTTAGCGCCCGGAGTGAAGCGCTATTGAATTTGCATAGCAACCGGCGCTATCACTTAGAGCAGTGTCTTGTCCGGCACGTTTTTCTTCATTCATCATCACTCCAACAAGATAGGTTTGGTTGAAATAAGAAAAAGCAAAAGCTTCCAAAAGGATTGTACTTGAAACACCTCTTCACGACGGGCAAAACGACACTAATTTTTCTGGCGTTCTTGCAAAGTGTCGGCAAAAATTTACAGATTGAGAAGCGGAGAAAAAACCATTCCAAACCTACCTCCGCCGTTCTTATTCCAACAGCATCTATTGTTTTCTTCATTCAGAAACATATAACCAAGTGGGAGTCGAGTCAGTGAGCTCATCTTTCTTGTGTGTTACTCTCCTGCAGCAATTCCCCCAAAAAAATGCGGAATTTGCTTATACTGTTTTGCCACTGGCTACTGATCAGCCAAATTAGAACTGAAATTCCATGTACCAATCCGGCTAGTGGCAGTAAAAGTAAACAGTTTTGGACTTCAGCGCAGAAGCCTACGTCTCAGCACATGTGGATGGCTGTCCAACCACCCATTCCAGTAGGAAGCAACACCGCAGAGCATGGATTTGATGACATGGAAGATTTGGAAGACTTGACCCATGCCGGAGCCTTGGAAATCACAGGCAATGGCGAAATCTTGCAAATGGAGACAAAGGAGATTGGAAATGAATATCCGCCTATTTGCGAAACAGGTGATCATCATGTTAACCCCCTTCGAAATGCCAGGCGTCCGCCTGTCCGTAGCCACCCGGCAAACCCCGTCTAAGGATGGGGCAAACCCCGTCTACGGACGGGGCAAACCCCGTCCGTAGACGGGGTTTGTTTTTCCACCCCGTCTACGGACGTGGCAAACCCCGTCCGTAGACGGGGTTTGCCGGGTGGCTACGGACAGGCGGACGCCTGGGATTTCGAAGGGGGTTAATGTACACAATGCATGATAGTGCGGGGTAATTAAAAAACGTTTTCTGTAGCGGTTGCATAGTACGTGGAAGGGGGGTACTTTTTGTAAATCGAGATAATATGCCTATCGGATTCCCCATCAAAAACTGCATATGTTGATGAAGTTTTAGGAAAAAATTTGTTCAGGCAACATCGAGATATTCAAGGGTAAAGGTGGGCAGGTCGCATTTTTGCCGTTTTTCAACGTTTTTAGCCATATTTCAGCAACCGCAGGGCTTAGAGGGCTACAATTTGGCATGCGGAAAGATCCCATAGGGACCCAAGTCTGGACCAATTTTGAGCCCAATCGGCCACCTGTGTGGCGAGATATAGCGTCACAAAGTGCATTTCTGTATATTTTGCACCTGTTGCAAATTTAGTTTTTTGAATACCACGGCGTGAATACATGCCCTGCACGGGGTAAAATTTTGAAAGAAAGTAGAGAAGGGTTAGGCCTAAAAACTTTAGTACTACTGCAAAAAATCTCTATAATGAGAATTGGGACTACAGTCCTCTCGAATGGTGAAAAATGCAGCAAAAATTTTCCCGCCTTTTTTATTTTTCAAGATAAATGAGCAATACCACTGAATCATTTTCCTCGTAATAGCCTATCTTATGTAGAATTTGATGTAGATTTCAAAAATAAAATTTCTTTTTTCAAAAAATTTAACCCTTGCCCTAAATTGACAAAAATATACTACTTTTGCAAAATTATACGCTAGGGGTTAAATTTTTTGGGAAAAACAATTTTATTTTTGAAATCTACATCAAATTCTACATAAGATAGGCTACTTACGAGGAAAATGTTTCAGTGGTATTGCTCATTTATCTTGAAAAATAAAAAAGGCGGGAAAATTTTTGCTGCATTTTTCACCATTCGAGAGGACTGTAGTCCCAATTCTCATTATAGAGATTTTTTGCGGTAGTACTAAAGTTTTTAGGCCTAACCCTTCTCTACTTTCTGTCAAAATTTTACCCCGTGCAGGGCATGTATTCACGCCGTGGTATTCAAAAAACTAAATTTGCAACAGGTGCAAAATATACAGAAATACACTTTGTGATGCTATATCTCGCCACACAGGTGGCCGATTGGGCTCAAAATTGGTCCAGACTTGGGTCCCTATGGGATCTTTCCGCGTGCCAAATTGTAGCCCTCTAAGCCCTGCGGTTGCTGAAATATGGCTAAAAACGTTGAAAAACGGCAAAAATGCGACCTGCCCACCTTTAGCCATCAATATCTCGATGATGCCTGAACAAATTTTTTCCTAAAACTTCATCAGCATATGCAGTTTTTGATGGAGAATCCGATAGGCATATTATCTCGATTCACAAAAAGTACCCCCTTCCGCCTATACTACAGGCTACTCTCAATCCTTACAGAAAACGTCTCTTAATTCAGGTCACTCCAACCTACAGTGCATATGTATTCCCAGTTGGGAATGGACAAAATTGGTGTTCGTTTTATCATTGTGCGCTTCACCATCTATTTTGCACAGAGTTTTCCCAATAAAGGAGAAATTTCCCAAATTACCCCCATCAGCCCAAATTATCCCACACATCATATGTCTGTGTATTTTCAAATTTTATAGCTAATGAGCAGGAAGGTCAGTTTATCGGCAATATTCATAGAGTATTTTTTTAGTTCCATGGTCCTATGCGCCATATTGCCCTCAAAATTTCATCCTTAAGGGGGATTGGTGTTATCATATTGATGGATGTGAATACACCTGGGGCGAGGCCATGACTTATTGTGATAGTTTGGGACCTGACATCCGATTGCTGGCCAGTTCAGATCCCCAGAAGGTTGCTCAGCTCAAGGAGATACTGTGGAATTGGAAGAAAGGTATGTGAAAACAGAGATGTATTTTCGCCACAGGGAACTCTGTCTTACAGAAAATTTTGTATGTTGGTTAGAAGAACTTTGACAAAACCAAAGTAGCTGCAACAAAAGTTTGATTATGGCAAAATTTATTTTTTTCTGCAACCTGTCAGTGTCACCCATTTTTAGTTTTTTTCTGCATAGTTGAAGACAGATGGTGTTTTGCAGGAATCGAAACAATGGGTGACTGTTGTTCTGGAGGACTAGAAACTGCAATGATTGAAATGTTCAAAGGTATGTGGGCCACATTTAGCAACAATGTAAGTTGCACCAACCTGGAAACTTGCAACTGCTCTGTGTGTATTGGCAATGAAACAAAGACAACTACTACTACATTGACTGTAACCACTGCAACAATGGTCACCACACCTACAACAACCACAACTCCATGGAATTATGTGTCTTACAGTAAGTAAACACCAAGAGTGAA
>JASAMW010001675.1:0-23083 GCA_030247985.1 Epsilonema sp. ZAB3_2 | reverse complement strand
AAACATGGTGCTACCTGCTGTACGGCTTTTTGGCTTTATCCTGAAGCTTAAAAGGAAGCGGGAAAGATTTGAAGCTGGCAGGGAGATGTTTCGTTCTGATATATTGGGAGGTTCAATCACTGAAGAAGGTGAGCAGCTGAAGACGATAACAGCAGTGAGCGTGTTCAAACTCAGCAGTAGATGTCTGCATTTCCGGCTGGAAATTTATGTTTGGGCGCTGTGTTTGGTGTGTGTGGCACTGTCGATGCAGCAGTTTGCTCTGTTCGTTACTTTTCTCCTGTTTCAGTTGGCTGAAAGAAATTTTATACTTTTCGACTGCTACCGTAGGTTTTCAAATCACTTTTTGTTCCACTTACAACGATAATATCGATATCGAACTTTAATTTGCGAAGGGATGTCGGCGATAGGTCAAATTATTGGACACGATAGCAATGTATTTTGCCGTATGCTAAATAAAGAATGAAAGCGTATAGACGTAATCAGCTGCGTAAAGCACGAGACTGCATATTCGACGTCGTACCATTAACGATCGTTTTTGAATTACGTCTAGCGGCACTTAGGGAAGGTGAAGTAATGCTTGTTGATTTAAGTCAAGCTGCTCAGTGAGTTCTTCTTTAGCGTTAGAAGATAAGCATTGCTTACAATTGCGACGCAACAGCCAGTGTAACTCAAAACGTGTTGATGTTTTGAGGGCAATCTTCATTAGCGATTTTGAGAAATGGCGTTTCTCAACGTTGTTGCTGATTATGATTGCGTAAGCTATAGCAACCTGTGAGTAGCGGTATCTTAAAGTGGTGTGTATTGTTTATTATTGCGAACCAACTGGCGAAACCTGCATTAGCGGCAGCTTCAAGTGCGTGTACTGTTGCTATTGCGGTAATTCTTTCTTTTAGCTTAGTGCCTACAGGTGATGGCAGAAACAAGTTTGTTGTAGATACTTCCTGGGATTACGACGATGAGAAGTAATAGTCGTCTGTGCGAAAGAAGAGGATGATTTTATGGTATTTTTAAAGGGAACGCTTTTTGGAGATATCTTTTGTGGCAAGAGGTTTCGGTTGCAGCCCCCTGGCAACCGTCTGTCAGAGCAGAACTCCTGTAGATGCCATACGCGACTTTTGCTGAGATGGTGTTATCCTTCTGTTTCTTTCGCTATCTGGCGGCGCATCTAACCGCTAACCTAAAGAAAAAAATTACCGCAATAGAAATATACATGCACTTAAGATACCGCTAATAGAGTACCCCATAGCTTACGCAATCATAAACAATACACGCACTTAAGATACCGCTACTACAGGTTGCTATAGCTTACGCAATCATAATCAGCAACAACGTTGAGAACGCCATCTCCAAATCAATGGCAGGTTCCTCAAAAACGTTGACACGTTTTGAGTTACACGCTGTTGCGTCAAGAATAGTTAAGTCTTATCTCCTACCTGAAAGAAGCTGAGTGACACTTACGACGACAAGCATTACTTCACCTTCCCTAGTGCCGCTTGACATAATTTGAAAAACGACTCAACGTAGCGAATGTCAATATGCAGTCTCTCTGCGTCTTTACGCAGCCATGATGTCTATACGCTTTTATCCCCATTTCAGATACGGCAAAATACATCGCGTATTGTGTCGAATATCGAAACTGCGTTCTGCCGATACAACTTTTGCAATTAAAGTCTGATATTGATATTATCGTCGGCAAACCGACAAACTATATTTGAAAACTAATGCAGCACTTGAAAATATAAAAATTCCTTTCAGCCAACTGAACAGGGAAGAGATGCAAACGGCCGCATCGACAGTGCCACAAAGAACACAGCGCCCAAACATAAATTTCCACCGAAATGCGGACATCTACTGCTGCGTTTGAACCTTTACTGCTGTTATCGTCTTCAGATGGTTCACTTTTTTTATGTGGGACCTTCCAATATTTCAGAACAAACGTCTTTTTGCCAGCTTCAACTCTTTTCCGCTTTCTTCTCACTTCTGGATGAACAAAAAGCGGTCAACATATAAACTCTACTTGCCTATCGCAAAAGCTCGGAACATGCATACGCCTTCGTATGCTGATACAAGTAGCTGATTGTCGTTAGCTGTTCGTCTGCTCCAAACGAACCAAAAAAATAAACTTCGAAAAACAACGGCTCTCATCAAAATGAAAGCCTTAACTGGCTTTTTTAAGTCTTTCATTAACTAAAAGCCTCGCAGCAAAATAACAAATATCCTACAAATATCACAGCCATATGCAGCTATCTTAAAAAGCTGAAATAAAACAAATCGTCGGCAGCTGCTCAACAAACTGTTCCAGTGCGAAGCCATCCTCTGATTATGACAATGAGAAAGAACCATCCGCTTCCAACACCTTCACATCGCAGAGATGAGCCGTCACATCTTTGCTTGCGAAGAACCGACCACTACTGCTTTTCTCTTGTCGATATCGATATCTCTGCTGGAATTCCAACCATGTGGCCAATTACGGCGATAGAACTTCAGAAATCACTTCACAACGTTACAAAACGGCGTGGCACAGGCGGCAGAAAGAGGAGACGACGTAATGTTTCAAGTTTCCTTTGAATAATTCCCCGATCAAACTATCCAATGAACATTTTCGCCTTCCAACTGATAATCAACTCCATTTTTAATTATGAAGGATCAGCCTAAACACATCACTTCATCTGCAACTCTTCTCATTCAAAAATTGTCTGAACAAATGCGAAACCTTTATCCTGGCTCCGCGTACCAGTGAGGAGAAAGAAATCTAATGTTTCAAAATGCAGCTAAAACACACAAAGAGACAATGGGCTAATGTTTCAATACATCTACATACAAAAAGTGTACCTGATTACCACTATGACTTCAACTGTTATTTTAGTGCAATTGTGAAAATCTGAAAGAATTTGAAACATTAGACCATTGTGCCTATTTTGCACATTAGGTACTGCGGAGCAGGATAAAGGTTTTGCATTGTTCAGACAATTTTCGAATGAGAAAGTAGTTGCAGATGAAACTGACTAGGCTTAGGCTGATCCCTCCATATAATTGATCTACGAGTTGAAGCGAAGTGTTAGCGGGATACCTTCGATGATCATTCAAAAACTCGAAACATCACGTCGTCTCCGCCTGCCACGCCGTTTTGTAACGTTGTGAAATGATTTCTGAAAGTTTGAATTTGGTGGACTATATGGGGTTGAATTCTAGGATAGATATCGATATCGACAAGAAACAGTACGGTCGGTTCTCCAACAAAGATGATGCTCATTCTGCGATGCAAGGTGTTGGAAACTGCAATTTATTGTCATAATCAGAGGATGGCTTCGCATGAACAGTTTGTCACACCAGCTGCCGACGATTTGTTTTTTATTTCAGCTTTTTAGTATAGCTGCATTTGGCTGTGATATTTGCTTTCGGTTTAAAGAGTGGGAAAGGCCGAGTTTCATTTTGATGAGCTGTTTTTGAATCGATTTTGTTTGTCCCAGCATAGTTATGATATAATTTTTGTGAATGTTCAAGGCGCACTATAAATCCAGCTTTGTGTGGTAGGGTTATCTGTGACGGCTTTCATCCTAGCTAGAAGGAGCTAAGATTTGAGCTGGCAGGGAGAGCGTTCGTCCAAATATTTAAAGGTTCACCACGAATAGTGAACAGTGAGAATGATAGATATGAGAGCGTTCAAATGCACAATAAATGTCTGATTTTCGGTGGGAATTTATGATCGCGCTGCGTCTCTTCGCGCGGCACCTGTCATGCAGCGTTCGTTGTCACTTCCTGTTTCAGTTGGCTGAATAAATTTTATACTTTTCAGGCGCTACTGTAGTTTTTAATCACTTTGTTCCACTACAAACTATAATATTGTATTTACTTTTAATTTGCCAGCATGTCGGCCAGAGTGCTAACTATTGCACAATTATACAATGTATTTTGCCGTATTAATAAATAGCTAAGTGTATAGATGAATGAGTGAGCATAGTACCCATATTTGACGTTGTGTACCCATTAGGTGGATCGTTTTTTGAATTATGTTTGAGTGGAAAGGTGAGTAATGCTCAGTCAGCTGTCACTAATTTCTTTAGGCTGATAGATATAAGCATTGTTATTTGCGACCAAACACGTCAAAAATGTGTTGACGTTTTGAGGGACCTTCATTGTACGATTTTTGCAGAATGGTGTCCTAAATGCTCTGCTTTTTGCCCTATTATGATTGCGTAAGCTACTAGCAAACCTGTAGTAGCGGTATTCTTAAATGTGTATTGTTTATGATTGTGTACACCGAACCTGTATTAGCGGTAGTTTAAGTGCGTGTAATTGTTGCTATTTTGCGGTAATTTTTTCTTTTAGGTTAGCGGTTAATATGTGTGGAATAATGCGAAATAAAGAAAAAACAAAAGGGACATAACTACCGTCTCTCAGCCAGAAGTGCGCATATGACATTTGCACGAGATTCTGTTTAGACCGACAGTTTCAAGGGGCTAAACCAACCATCTGCCAAAAAGATATCTTCGGAAAGCGTTCCTTTCCAAAATTGCATCAAAATCGTCTCCTCTTTCTTCACACAGACGATACTGCTCACGTGATGCGTTAGGTCCCAGGAATTATCTACAAACGAACTTTTGTTTCTGCCGTAGCATCTAACCGCTAACCTGAAAGAAAAAATTACCACGTAATAAACAAGCACGCACTATTATTAGATACCGCTAATACCTTCGCAAGTTGTTACGCGATTAGTTAAACAATACACGCACTTAAGATACCGCTACTACAGGTTGCTATTGCTTTCGCAATCATAATCACCAACAACGTAGAAACGCCATTTGAAATCGCTAATGAAGGTCTCCTCAAAACGTCGACACGTTTTGAGTTACCCTAGCTGTTGCGCTCAAGATAACATGCTTATCTTTTGATGAAAGAAATTAGTGACAGCTGATGAAATCAACAAGCATTACTTCAACTTCCCTAAGTGCCGCTCGACATAATTCAAAACGATCGGCTTAAATGGTACGATCGTCGAATATGCAGTCTCGTGCTTTACGCAGCTGATTACTGCTATACGCTTTCATTCTTGATTTAGATACGGCAAAATACATTGCTATCGTGTCCAATAATTTGACCTATCGCCGACATACCTTCGCAAATTAAAGTTCGATATCGATATTATCGTTGTAAGTTGGAACAAAAAGTGATTTGAAAACCTACGGTAGCAGTCGAAAAATATAAAGTTTCTTTCAGCCAACTGAAACAGGGGAAAAGTAACAACGAAACTGCTGCATCGACAGTGCCACACACCAAAGAACACAGCGCCCAAACATAAATTTCCACCGAAAATGCGGACATCTACTGCTGCGTTTGAACGCTCACTGCTGTTATCGTCTTCAGCTGTTCACCTCTTCCATGGTGAACCTTCCAATATTTCAGAACAAACGTCTCCCTGCCAGCTTCAAATCTTTCGCTTCCTTCTCACTTCGGGATCAACAAAAAGCCGTCACAGATAACCCTACATGCCTCCCGCAAAAGCTCGGAACATGCATACGCCTTCGGGCTCACAAAGAAAATTATTGTCGTCAGCTGTTCGTCTGCTCCAAACGAACCAAAAAAAATAAACTTCGAAAAACAACGGCTCTCATCAAAACTGAAAGCCTTTCCCGGCCTTTCCCACTCTTTTATTAACCAAAAGCCTCGCAGCAAAATAACAAATATCCTACAAATATCACAGCCATATGCAGCTATCTTAAAAAGCTGAAATAAAACAAATCGTCGGCAGCTGCTCAACAAACTGTTCCAGTGCGAAGCCATCCTCTGATTATGACAATGAGAAAGAACCATCCGCTTCCAACACCTTCACATCGCAGAGATGAGCCGTCACATCTTTGCTTGCGAAGAACCGACCACTACTGCTTTTCTCTTGTCGATATCGATATCTCTGCTGGAATTCCAACCATGTGGCCAATTACGGCGATAGAACTTCAGAAATCACTTCACAACGTTACAAAACGGCGTGGCACAGGCGGCAGAAAGAGGAGACGACGTAATGTTTCAAGTTTCCTTTGAATAATCCATCAAACTATCCACTAACACTTCGCTTCCAACTCATAATCAACTCCATTTTTATATGAAGGATCAGCCTAAGCACATCACTTCATCTGCAACTCTTCTCATTCAAAAATTGTCTGAACAAATGCGAAACCTTTATCCTGCTCCGCGTACCAGTGAGGAGAAAGAAATCTAATGTTTCAAAATGCAGCTAAAACACACAAAGAGACAATGGGCTAATGTTTCAATACATCTACATACAGTGTACCTGATTCCACTACTAATTTTAACTGCTCATTCAGTGCAATTGTCGTAAATTCTTGAAAAAGAATTTGAAACATTAGACCGTCTCAGCGACTTTCGCTAACGACATGAAGTGAGATCTCTCCCATATAACTGTCCAATGTATCCGATACACTATTTCTTCAATCGTACGTACTTCTCTGACTGCGAAGGTGAGATGGCTAATTTGTTCTGCTCATAGTAATCAGTACAGCTAAGAATGACAGACGAACGACGCACTACTTCCTCGTCGAAAGTATTTCCTGGCGATAGTGATAGTAACTGTTCATGGTCACATTTTCCATCGTATTGTTGCTTTACGATATGCTGTAACAAAAGTAGTATCGTTGCGTTCAGGTAGGAAATAGCAATACACGTATATGAAAACTGTGAGCAGCGGTATGGGAGGATCGCACTTTATGTCGTTAGGAAGTCGGAGACGGTCTAATGTTTCAAATTCTTTTCAGAATTTACGACAATTGCACTGAATGAGCAGTTAAAATTAGTAGTGGTAATCAGGTACACTGTATGTAGATGTATTGAAACATTAGCCCATTGTCTCTTTGTGTGTTTTAGCTGCATTTTGAAACATTAGATTTCTTTCTCCTCACTGGTACGCGGAGCAGGATAAAGGTTTCGCATTTGTTCAGACAATTTTTGAATGAGAAGAGTTGCAGATGAAGTGATGTGCTTAGGCTGATCCTTCATATAAAAATGGAGTTGATTATGAGTTGGAAGCGAAGTGTTAGTGGATAGTTTGATGGATTATTCAAAGGAAACTTGAAACATTACGTCGTCTCCTCTTTCTGCCGCCTGTGCCACGCCGTTTTGTAACGTTGTGAAGTGATTTCTGAAGTTCTATCGCCGTAATTGGCCACATGGTTGGAATTCCAGCAGAGATATCGATATCGACAAGAGAAAAGCAGTAGTGGTCGGTTCTTCGCAAGCAAAGATGTGACGGCTCATCTCTGCGATGTGAAGGTGTTGGAAGCGGATGGTTCTTTCTCATTGTCATAATCAGAGGATGGCTTCGCACTGGAACAGTTTGTTGAGCAGCTGCCGACGATTTGTTTTATTTCAGCTTTTTAAGATAGCTGCATATGGCTGTGATATTTGTAGGATATTTGTTATTTTGCTGCGAGGCTTTTGGTTAATAAAAGAGTGGGAAAGGCCGGGAAAGGCTTTCAGTTTTGATGAGAGCCGTTGTTTTTCGAAGTTTATTTTTTTTTGTTCGTTTGGAGCAGACGAACAGCTGACGACAATAATTTTCTTTGTGAGCGTCCGAAGGCGTATGCATGTTCCGAGCTTTTGCGGGCGGCATGTAGGGTTATCTGTGACGGCTTTTTGTTCATCCCGAAGTGAGAAGGAAGCGAAAGATTTGAAGCTGGCAGGGAGACGTTTGTTCTGAAATATTGGAAGGTTCACCATGGAAGAGGTGAACAGCTGAAGACGATAACAGCAGTGAGCGTTCAAACGCAGCAGTAGATGTCCGCATTTTCGGTGGAAATTTATGTTTGGGCGCTGTGTTCTTTGTGTGTGGCACTGTCGATGCAGCAGTTTCGTTGTTACTTTTCCCCTGTTTCAGTTGGCTGAAAGAAATTTTATACTTTTCGACTGCTACCGTAGGTTTTCAAATCACTTTTTGTTCGACTTACAACGATAATATCGATATCGAACTTTAATTTGCGAAGGTATGTCGGCGATAGGTCAAATTATTGGACACGATAGCAATGTATTTTGCCGTATCTAAATAAGAATGAAAGCGTATAGACGTAATCAGCTGCGTAAAGCACGAGACTGCATATTCGACGTCGTACCATTAACGATCGTTTTTGAATTATGTCGAGCGGCACTTAGGGAAGGTGAAGTAATGCTTGTTGATTTAGTCAGCTGTCACTAATTTCTTTAGGTGAGAAGATAAGCATTGTTATTGCGACGCAACAGCGTGTAACTCAAAACGTGTCGACGTTTTGAGGGACCTCCATTAGCGATTTTGAGAAATGGCGTTCTCAACGTTGTTGCTGATTATGATTGCGTAAGCTATAGCAACCTGTAGTAGCGGTATCTTAAGTGCGTGTATTGTTTATGATTGCGTAAGCTATGCGAACCTGTATTAGCGGTATCTTAAGTGCGTGTACTGTTGCTATTGCGGTAATTTTTTCTTTTAGGTTAGCGGTTAGATGCGACGGCAGAAACGAAAAGTTCGTCTGTAGATACTTCCTGGGACCTAACGCATCACGAGAGCAGTATCGTCTGTGTGAAGAAAGAGGAGACGATTTTGATGCAATTTTGGAAGGGAACGCTTTTGGAGATATCTTTTGTGGCAAGAGGTTTCGGTTGCACCCCTGGAACTGTTCGTCAGAGCAGAATCTCGTGCAGATGTCATATGCGCACTTCTGGCTGAGAGACGGTAGTTATGTCCCTTTTGTTTCTTTCTTTTGCGCATCTGGCGGCGCACTTGAAAGTTTTAGGTTTGAATTAGAGTTTGAGATATTTAGAGTTCTCTTCATCATCCAAAGTAGAAGCAGGAGCAATAGGAATACAGGAATAACAGTACTGTTTCCTTAGTGTCAAGTTACGGGGTGTGAGTTTCTCTTTTCAATCACGATATCGTTTGTCGATATGTCGTCCCTGCATGTGTTCTGTTTTTGGTTGCTATGCTGCTACAGGTACGAAGGAGGGTGCCTATGTGGAGGCAGTAAGGACAGCCGGAATGGTTCAAATCCTGGCGAGATATTGTGAAAGTGGACGGATCAAGGACTGTCACTGTCGCAGAGAATTAGCTGATGAGTTAACTGATGGCCAGGGTTGGATTTGGAGTGGTTGTCCACAGAAGCTGAGATATGCGAAAAGAGTAGCGTGGGAGTTCCTGAGGTCAGAGTTGGACCAGTATGACAATGATATCCTCCTTCGTAGGTGGATACGTGCGAATATGGAAGTGGGAATGAAGGTATCTAAGACGATGTCGTAAGTGTAGCTTTCGTAACCTGATATGGTGTGGGTTATGGAATTTCGTTCGGGGAAACTTCATAATTTGATCACGTAGGTGCCAGAGCAACGTATGCGGAAGCAGTGTCAGCCCTGTTTGAAACTTCTTTGTCCATGGCGTGCTTGCTGGCATGAGCTTGCAAGCAGGTTCAGAATTGTGGAAGACACGCTATGGCAAATGTACAATTCTGCCGTTCACGTGGACCGTAAGTCAATCAAGGAGCAGAAGGAAAGTAGCAATCTTTTGTTCATTAAAAATTCCCCAAACTATTGCGATGTGTACAGCATGAGTGGTAGGGAATGTCAAGTGTCGAATAAGGAGGAAAAGCGATGTTATGACACTTGTTGCGGAAAACCGTACAAGATAAGAGCGGTGGATGAGCAGCGCTGCGAAGCTGATGTCGATGAAGAACCTAGCACGTTGAACGACACCAGTATGGCCAGTATTCCCAGTTGTAGTAAGTACAGTGTAATTACGCATGTGCAAAGGTTCTGTGAGTAATGATTTTGAATGTGTACGGCTGAAGATTTCATTAGTAGTTTTACCTGAAGGCACGAGTGTTTTTGATCACGGACGTTGCATAACGCACGCTATATTTCAATTATTACGATATCACTGGTAGTGAACAGCTGCATAGGGGGGGGGGGGGGGGGGGGGGGTAAATATTACAGATGGCACGGTAAGGAATTTTTCATAAATTAGATATCGAGACGATACGTTAAAGTTAGACATCAAAGACTTCGATATCGCTATGATCCGATGAAATCATACATCAAAAAGTTCGATATAGATACGATACGATATTTCTTGGTTTTTTTTTGAAAAGTCGATATCGAGACGATACCATTTCTTTGGGCAGCAGAAAGTCGATATTTAACATTACGATACGATATTTTTAAGTAACTAAAATCAGTCATTCTCAGAGTGCGGGTGGTGAGACGAGCTATGTACATGCTGGTAAATAGGCACATGACATTGAATTTGCCAATTGAGAGTTCTCTTGGGGTGTTGGTAACTAGCTGATGGGTTCAATTTAGACAACATGGGCTTGTATTGGGCACTGTCATCTACAGTACATCAGATCTTCCATCTTCAGCTCAGCACCAAGAGTTCCCTTATTTACTCCGGCATTGTGTCAGGTGCTGTTCTGGTTTGGTGGCCTTGTTTGGACATTACCTCATGCCAGATGGCACTGAACTAGCCCAAGCCCAGCATACGTTTTACAAATTACCCTGCATTGACTGTAATGAATGCATGTAGAATGTGTACGAACAAGAAATATCGAAGTTCGATACGTTTTTTTGACCAAATTTCGATATCGATACGATACGATATTTTTTGGGGTTGCAGCAACATTCGATAACGATACGATATCGATATTTTTCAGATTTAAAAGTATGATATCGATACGATACGATAAATTTTTCACCTATAAATTCGATATCGATACGATTTATGAAAATTGGGCGATATATCGACTTTTTCGACACGATATCGATATGTCGTGTCATCTCTAGGAAGTATGGTTATGTTAAGAAGCGTTGAAAACTTTGCGCTTTTCCGTTCTGTACAATGCTACGTATAGTTGTCTGTAATATATCTGTAGTGGACAAGGCGGAATCATACGCGTAGTAGGCGATGCGTTTGTATGCACAAGTTTATAGGAAAGTTGAAACATTACCGCATTGTTTCCTTTTGTCATGGCAAGCTGCGTTTGAGAACACGCTCTTTTATGCCTCCATATAGTTGTCTTTGGGTTATGGATATTTTGTTTCAAAAGACGCCGTTGTTGTAGCTGTATAGGATTTGCTAATGTTTCAAAGTGTGAGTATAAGTCTACGTGTTTCACGCGGTGGTACTATAGATGATGAACCGCGAATAATTAGTGACACGTAGCAACATGATGAACGTCGCCACATTTGTGTAAGTGAACGATGCTAACTCAGTAGCGATGCTGGATGAGTTGATAATAAGCTGTGACGATGCTACAAATGTAGTCATCATTACCGATGCAAATATGACGTACCGGGCGTACTTGTGCGGAACCCCCCCCCCCCCCCCCCCCCCACCAAAAATAAGTCTGTCCCCCCTCCCCCCTACCCTTTGTAAACGCCCTACAGTTTGGACCATACAATTTTTGTACAGACCCCCTGGGGCTATGCACCGGTAAGTATGGTATGGGAATGAGTGTATGCCGTTTCATTTCTTTTATGTGTGGGTTTTGCTTCCCCTTTTGTTACGGAAACAAATGTTTTGCTGTAAATCGTGCATTGTACTGAAGCTGACAAGTTTTTGCAATCGTAAAAGAAATTGTCAATCAAGTAGCTCCTACAGTTCTTACAGGACTTATAAGTATACTTTGAAACATTAGGTGGTGACAACATGCGCTGACAAATGACAACCGTGCGCTTTGAAATAGGATTGTGCAGTTCTTTTTCAGTAGCGGAAAGGCGTCTAATGTTTCAAGTGTTTCTTGTAACTGGGAAAGTTCGATCTGCTAATGTTTCACCTGATGTTGATATCCTGCGTGCTGCAACTGAAAGTGTTATTCTGTTGCACCAGCTGATGCATTGTAATGGGATATTTTGCAAATATTTTCCGCGGGCAAGGGGTTGTGGTATCTTTTGTTAAAAGTTGTGTATACTTTGTAATTACTTTTGCCCACGTAACGTAACCGATAAAGTTTTGCTCTGTTTCGCTGTATAGGGATGTGACACGTAAAAGCTGTAGTAGCGATGCTGTAGAAATGAAGATAACGCTGTGGAAGCAGTAAGGAGTAACGATGCTACGCACTATAACTATGTAGTAGTCGTAACGATGCTACGTATGCTCACATAACGCAAAGACGATGTGGAACATATGATGTCAGTAGTAACGATGCTAACTGGACGCATTAAAGATACTACATGTAATGCTTCCACATTAACGATGCTACATGTGGAAAGACAGCAGTTTTGGTTAAGTCTAAAGTTTTAGGTGTGCAGATGTTTGGTTTTACTATGAAGAACCTTACTAAGAGCTAAGAACCATACACAACGACGATATTACTTGTTTCCAGTTATCGTAACAGTTCTTAGGATATCGTTAAGAAAAATTACGAACATACGGTATGTGTATTTACTGGTTACGACGTATGAGAGTGAGGTTATGTGTTGTTTCATTCCATCTCAGCATGAACGGTCTGGTGTTCCCCTTTTCTTACGAATATGAAATGCGGGTTACCAGTCGTGTATTGTGCTTAAAATTTGGAAATGTCGACGTACGACGAAATGAGTTGACAACGAAATATCTTACTGTTTTACTTGGAAAATTTTCGCTGTAAGTACAGGCTGTTTAGTTTGTTATGTCAACTCGGAAATGCTTTTTGAAGACGGCCGCACAAGTGCTGAAGAGCGGAGGCGGACACTTCGAAAAATAGGACATGAGAAGGCGTCGCTTGTTTCTTCGTTAATAGTGCATGTACATTTATGAAATTTTGTGTGCTTGTTTACTACAATTTCCAGAATTATAATAAGAAAAATTTGGTTGAAATCCCTTCATTAAAGCAGAAGTTATTAGCATTTTCGAGGTGACAGAATAAAGTAAACAGCCTTTATAAGTTGAAGCAGTAGCTGGTTGGTAACATGGAATAAGAAGCGTGCGCTGTGAAGCAGTATTGTTCAGTTATGTCGTCTCAGCAGTTGAATGTCGACTAATGTTTCAAGTGTTTCTTGTGAGTCTGAAATTCTCGATGCGCTAATGTTTCATCCCAAGCTGATATTTTAGTTGCACCAACTGTCACTGTTATGTTGCTGCACCAGCTGATCCACTCTAAAGTGATTGCACTCTCCTGTAATGAACGTAAGGTAGGACTGTTATGTAAGATGCTGTCTGCAAGTTAGTTGCCTGTTTGACAGGCAAGTAATTTTCAGTTTGAAGGAAAGGATCCCATCCGCTTAGTACGGATGGCTGTTTTGGCGAAAGTTATAAGGAAGATTTGAAACATTAGCGCAGTTTTTGTACTACTATGTTACCATGCGCTCGGAAACATCAGGTGTATTCTTTCTCGAAACGCGAAAAGGAGCTAATGTTTCAAAGTTATCAGTTTCATAGGAAGGAACGATTTGTCTAATGTTTCACGTGGAGAATAAAGTGCTGTGGTAAGTAGGGTTATGACGATTACTTTCGAATCTCTTTTCCATTTGAATGCACTCAGTAGATGAAAGTATTATTTTCGCGTCGATGTAACTGGAATGTCGGTTACTGCGAGTACCATGAAGCTTTGGGGGAGTGAAGAGGACGGCTAAGTACGGAAAACACGGTATTTTCGGGGCTCCGTTTCGATGGCTTCTAGTAGGCGTACAGGCAGTGAAATGATACGCGCGAGTTTGCCTAAGTATTATTCGTTATGTTATGATCATGTGCATGCGAGCGCAGAAGCTTTCACTTTCTTTATCAATTTGGGTCAAAGAAAAGGGCGACAGGGTCGCGCGCCACATGTTCCACTTTATCCATTTCTTCGGGACGGGTCAACCGCTAATTCGGTTGGCCAAACGAAATATCGTTTGGATCGCCGCTCCTCGAGAGACTGTGTTTGTTCACTATCGAACCTGTACTAGGCATGTAGAAGTCACACTGCCAAACGATATTTCAGTTGGTCGTGTCTGAAACCTGTCCTACGTACGTATGTGCAATCTACGCTACCAAACGATATTTCGGTTGGTGTGTCGCGAAATAGCGGTTGACCCGTCCTGAGCATTGGATGAAGAGAAAAATGAGACGCGCTACCTCATCGCCCTTGTTGGTTTGACTGAAATTGAGAAAGAAAGTAGAAACTTTTGCGGTCGCATGCACATTATCATGAAGAAATTTTTTTTGCCAACTAGCTTGTGTAATTATTATGCCTGTACGCCTACTACAAGCCTTCGAAACGGAGCAGCGAAGGAACCCTTTCTTCCGTAGTTATCCATTCTTCTGTCTCCCCTTAACTTTTTATGGTACTCCTACTGGTACTTGTAGGCAGGCAAAGTAAGCAGTTATCACAGCTTACTTGGCAGCAGAGAAGACTGTAGGAAGCAAGCTGTATGCCAAGGCGGCATGTAACCCGTTGCAGGTATGTCGGATAAAATTTTGAGGAGGTGACGCGATAGGGAGGTGATGGAAAAAGCCGATATCGATGCGATGTGATGAAATGGAATTTAGTAGAAGTGATATTTCGTATGTCAGTGATATTTCTGCTGTTATTGAGAAGTGCAAATCGTTTACGTAACGATATAGCTTTCAATAAGTAACGAGATATCTTTTAAGTGCCGTCGTAGCGGTATCGTTCTTTTCAGCGTTTCTGGGTTTCTTATGTTATACGTATGTGAGATGTGGTCGACGCCATTCGGTCTTGGTTTCGATTGATCGTGTGGTTGGCGTTCTCATTACCTCCTGACCAACGATACTGTACCGAAGCAGTTTGACACGTACTCCTAGAGGGCGCGCTTGGCTTTCGCCCCGCGCGCCCGTCGTCCTCCCCCTTCCCCTTTGTTGTGAGGGGAGCGGACGATGCGTGCGTGCGCTGAGAAACGCATCACGCGCACTATAGGAGTACTTGTTTCAGAGGAAGCATTTCTAGAAGTACATGACTTTTTTTGCTGAGAAGTCATGGACGTCTATGTGATCATGTGCGATGGACGTGAAGGTGCATATTTCTGTTGTTTGGTTTCTCATTCGTATTCGTACTTCGCAGAGTAACTGTTGAAAGGTGAAGTTTCAGGTCCGGTTTTGCTGGGCAGAAAGCTTAGATTAAGACGTCTGTGGTTGAGGCGTCTCGTTGTTTTCCTTTTGCAGTGATTGAAAAGGTTGAAATTTTTTGTTATTCGCTATTTATCTTTTTCTTCATATCTTAAGTTTTTTGACTGACGAGGCTATTCGATCAACTGCAAGCTGAGTGTTGGTGTAGGAGGAAGCTATCTGCTGACTACTCTTCAAAACTATTTCATTCCAAGTGTTCCACTTCATTTTATGTCGCCGTTTTGCGTTTGATTGCTGTGTATCCGGAGATGGCCGAACAAGGCGTCCATGCCAATGTACTAGTGGCGAACGCGATCAGTCGCCAGTTGACTAGTGCTGCGCCGCTGCACTATGAGTTGGCCAAATTGGAGGTGAGTTGTGTAGTGTGGGATTTTTTTCGTTCGCTGTAAATGGCGTTGTAATTAGACTACTTATCGTTCTTGTGCTGTTCTTATGCTGACAGTAGGTAGGTCATATGTACCTGTTCCTTTGTTCCTTTGCGTATACTTTGTCCGCGCTGAAGCTGAATGAAGGAGTAGTCACTTTTGTCGAGGGCTGAACTTTATTTCGGAGTCGAGTGGTAGGTCCAATCAGTTGAGACGAGTTTTGTTGAAGGAAGAATTTTACTATGCGGAGGAACTTCCTAGACGTATGGCGGACGTGCCGACTGATCTGAGCAGCTACATTCAGCACATAGAGGCGAGCATTGCGCGGGTGCAACAACTGAATCTGCGTTTCAACGAGCAGCCTTCGGTTATGTGGCCGCACGGAAGCTACAGGAAGGTAACCGCTGTCGTAGGTGTACACATCATTTATGTTGTTGCACTCTTTGCCACATGCCAGTAGGTCGGTAGATATGTATAGTCTGGGCAATAGCAGTTGGCACTTGGACTCAAGGCGCGTTGCGTAAAATAGTTTTGGAAATGCGGATTTCTGTCCACGCTTCGTGTACTCCTATTTAGCGGAAGTACATGCAAACTACGCAAGTCGCCTTGAGTCCAGGTGCCAACTGCTATCGGCCAGACTATAATTGGAATGAGTTCTGTTATGTTGCCTTTGCGCAGGGAACCTTCAGATTCTGTTATCCTTACGGTATCGTATTGATGATAGTGGTGTTGTCGTTTTAAAAATCTGCGCGCACAATTTGCCTATCAGAAATAGCTGAAGATAATCTTTATTCTTCAGATACCCACCGATACAGACAGCAGACTCTTTCGAGGATGGAGAGCTCGTCAGGCGACTACCCTTTGGAGGCAGTTACAGATGCACGTTCCTCCTCCGACTACGGACAGGAAGGATCCCTCCTATTTTTACGAGAAGGATATCTGTAAGTGCAGTAGTTATCCCAATGAGTATAACTTTGAGGCAGAAAATTTGGTTCAGGCGGAGGTGATATTCTTACTTTTTAGCCTGCGTCGAGACGTGTAGAGACTGGCTCTTCTACTTCATCCAGGTGTATACCATCGCGGAGACCACGCACAGAGGGACAACGATTTACGTCCCGGGACTTATCAGTATCGTCCCTTTTTCGCTGAGGCAGGGCATACGGGAACCCAAGAACTACGTTGTGCCCATCAGCGAAGTTTGGCTGGACGTCGTCATCGCGTACACAAGGATGATGGAGGACATGAGTGTGTTCGGTATGTTTTCCGTTACCCCATTTGTAGTGTAAGGGGGGGGGGGGGGGTTGGGGGTTTGCTGGCATTAGTCACCTTTTGTGGAATCGAGCCCTTTGACCTGTGGGACGGGTTCTCCCGAGTAAGTAACGGCAGTTTGGACGAATGCACCAAATTTTTTTTTTTTGGGGGGGGGGGGGGGGAGTGGGGTGGGGAGTGGCGTGGGGTGGGGTGGCTGACGACGCTTAGGTAGGAAGAAGAGGAATGTGACAGAGTGACATTACTTTTTATCAGTTTTGATTTTCGTTTAAGGGTCCGGGCGACCGTCCTCTTTCGTGGATTTCGTTTTCTTGGAACAGCTCATCCGGCTTCCCATTGTGGACTGTCTCTCTGAGGTGAACAGCAAGATCTGGTTTTCCAACTTCAATGCGCCACACAAGAGAGTCATCTGCCCGTTGGGGGAGTGGGATCGTGTGCTCGGTTCGCTGGCGTATCTATCTCAAATGACGCAGGCTATTCGAGGACGTCCGCGCGACTCCTGCACCTATTTCAAGGAGCACTTGGTGCCTTTGGAAGATCTCAACTTTATTTTGTCCGTGGTAAGTCATTATTTTTTCGCTAGAAAAATAAGGATTCTTTTCGAAAGCGGTTGTGGTAGGTAGTTATTCCACAGAGAACGTTGTTGAATTAATTTTCCGTTCTATGTTTCTTAGACCCCGGACCACAACGCCATCGTGTCTCAGGGCATGAGCCCGTACGACGTGGTGATGCATCCGGAATTTGGGTTCTATGGCATGGGTGCTCCGTTGGACCGTTTTCCACTGTCTTACAGTCCGTTGATGTGCCAGGAGCATCAGTTCTACGCGGATGCGCACCCTGTGGACCTGAACGGAAGATCCTTGGATGAGCAGCGCTTGCGTATGCGCTCGTTCGGAAATGGCGCGATTATGTGCGCTGCGGCGGCTGTGAAAGTGACGCTGTAAGTACGATAAAGAAAAGTTTAGACTATAGTCTGGCCAATAGCAGGTGGCATTTAAACTCAAGGCGCGTTGCGTCAAAGAGATTTACAAGTGCGGATTTTTGTTCGTGCTTCGTGTACTGCTATTTTGCGGAAGTGCATGCGAACTACGCAACTCGCGTTGAGTCCAAGTGCCAACTGCTGTTGGCCAGACTAGCGGATGCAGTATTGAACCTTAAAGTCGCAGAATGTACTAGGTAAGCTGCAGTGTGGCATTTCGTTTCATGTAGTTCCTTCCTCATTGAGAAGAGGATGTGTTGCTATCGGTATCGTTGAAGAAAAGGATGTTAGGTGTAGTTTTATCGTTGCGAAGAAGTAACGATACCACCAATGAAGGGTATAAAGAAGAGATATCGTTGAGTAATAATTTGTGTCACTACGAAAGGGACGAAATGTTTCGCTGCGCACTGTGCAACAGCTGCATTTGGTGCGTTTTGACAGAGTACTGTAAGCTATACTGAAAGTAGTTCTTAATGAACGGTGTGTCGTTGACGCCGTTTCTTCTGACGAATACGACGTAGAAGTTGCTGCTTTGCAGGTTGCCTTTCTTCCTCCGACAGCGTCGCAATTACAGAATCGACATCTGGAGTAGGCACTTCCCGTTATGCCTCCTGGCTTTCTATTGAGCGGCTGAGTTTGGAAGATGTTTCTGAGGTGTTTCGGAGTTGGTTTTTGTTTCCTTTACTTCTGACTTTGTATCAGCAACAAGAAAGTACGGAGAAGAGGTGGTTCTTTATTTTTATTGCTGTAAAGTGCTGTACCAGGTTTTTTTTTAATCCCTTTACTGCTTTTCATGTTGTTTCTATGTGTCTGTGCGATGGAGAGTGCACATACTGTTGGTGCAATGCACATGAGGAATGCCTGAATTTCAATTAGTATTTCTGTAGAATGGAACAATCGGCGACACAAATAACATTGCGGATTACTGCGTATGAGACTGACTGCTGTCTCATTGTTTCTTTTCCTAAAACGGTATACGTGTCAGTTTCGCTAATGTACATGCTTTCTGTGGAAGAAGATACTTAGTTACTAGTGCATAACCAATGCATCTTTTCAGATGTATGCGGGATGAATTGCTGTAGTGATGATACTGATGTTATGTTGGAATATAGCTTTTGCTAACGAAAAGGCAGTAAGGAGTCATGAAAAGGCGAAATGGCGAAGCATGCGTTTTTAGATCATTAATGCGAGTTAAATGGTTACAAACACCAGATATACGTTCCGTATTAGCAACAGCGGATGATGTTTGAAGAGGAGAACGACGACGATACCGCTTCATCTGTGTGAAGTAGTCGAACAGTACGAAGTTGAGGTGTTCTGTTGATATTGGCGAAAGTTGATGTCAAATCTTTTACGAAGTTTATAGCTCATGTGAAGTGGTTATCGTCGTAGTTATGTCCTCTTACGGAAAGTGTGATGTCGTCATGCCTGTTTTTCTAACATTTCTGCAGAATGCTGATGAGTTGATGAAGTTACTATCCCAACCATGGGACATGGGACCATGGGAAAGCTGGCTGTGCATTGAGTATGGAATGCAAATTCAAACGGAGTACGTTCGAACAATACACTGCATATACCTTAAGTGTGTTGCTCAGTGTTTCAGTCAAAATCGGCAGTGGTAAGTGATACTGGGTTTCGTTTCAGAGGGAGATGTATTGACTAAGAGTGTTCTCCTGTCGCTGTATCTTGGACGACTTTTGCGGCACTGGTTACTGTGGCTGTTTTGGCGTCTGCTTGCCCTTCTGCAAGGTGTGGAAGAGATGGCTAACGCTTTCTTCGTCAATGTCCTCGTCGCTAATGCCATCAATGATCAGCGCGGAACCGGCAATCCGTTACACTACAGTTTGGCGAAGATTCAGGTACGTAGAGTTGGTTCAGTTGCACTTTGCACTACTCATAAGCAGCGGTTGTCAAAATATTTTCTTTTGCATGAATTCGCAGCAATGTAGTGTGACGCTGTCACGAAAATTCGCCATATTTCACTGTAGAAGTAGAATCTCAGCTGTGCGATGCGGAATGGAAAGTGTACTGAAGGGTGTAGTCAATGATACTGTGCTCGAGTCCTTCCGGGTTGTTAGGTGCACTGCAGTATGGGTGAAAGAAGCAGCAAATCACGACGGTTTATTTTTGTGCTTTTCCACTTCAGAGAGATTGGGACAACGGCAATGTGTTGCCGCATCACATGCGAACACCTCGGGAAGTCACAGAAGACGTGCAGGAGATAGAGCGTGTGATTCTGAGGAAGATGGAGCTGCCACTTCAGTTTGCGGTTACTACACCACCACCAGCACTGTCCGCTGAGAAATCCTTGGTGAGACGTCAGTTAATAAGGTAGTTGAAGAGAAGATGCCGCTTAAACCGTTATCGTTTAAAAAGTGGCATAACAAGGAAAACAAGAACAGGATGCAGCATATCGATACTGATTTGTCCAATGACGATATCAGCAGTGAACGGAGGTGAAAGGTTTTCTCCCTACGTAACTTTAACGATACCGTAGTAGTTACTTATCGAAATCACGATATGAACTGCTTAGGAAGACCACGTCACGTTATTAGATGTCAATATCGTTTCCATCTATTTTTGCGAAGTGGCAACATCGATATCGATTATGAAATCACTCAGTTATAGTTGTGTAGCATCTATGTTACGTTGGTGTCATTGCACGTACGATTGCGACACATGAGCTAAATTACCCTCAGAAATGAAGAGCATGTAACTTGTATTTTGTTGAACAGTGAGGAGTGTTGCAAGCGACACTTGTGTTGTTGTGTTTAGCCGCCTGTGAACTTCCACGACCCGCAGTTCGGAATGTGGCGGTGCGATAAGGTGAAGTCGTTGCTCGCAGCGTTTCGGGCGGAAGTATATCAGGACGACAACGACGGACCGTCGCAGCAGCCACAGGACGGCGTGGATCTGGGCACAGGTAATGCGGTACAAGCAACTTTGAGCGAGTGTAGGTCTCCTTGTTATATAATTATTTCAGTACACATAGCGTAAGGTGTGCTGTTCTGAGAGTGATGTTTCTTTCATGTTGCAGCTTTGCTGGAGGCCACTCGAGATACGACGTTTCACTTCGTACAGGTGTACACAATTGCCGAGTATGAGTGGCAAGGTAGGGCTCTCTTCGTCCCTGGTGTAGTCGTCTTCCACACATTCTCTCTGCGCAGTGGAACGATCACTACTCGGGAGTACCACATGCCGGTGCAGGTGTTTTGGCCGGACGTGCAGTTGTGCTTTTCCAGGATGGTTCACGACATGGAAATACCAGGTATTCTGTCTGTGAACTGCATATACGTGTACGGAAAAGGAGAGGTTATATGCATGTAATTGTTAAGGATCGCAAAGACCATCGGCATTCGTGGATTTCGTTTTCCTGGAGCAGCTTCTGGTGTCTTACAACGGATGTCCCGAGAAGACCTCAGCGGACATGGTGGAGGAGTGGAAGGAGCACTTTTTCAACGGTGACCACGTACGGTGCTTCTGCTCGCTCGGAGAGTACGACAGGGTGTTTGGCAGTTTGGCCTACATACACTCGGCAGCGGCTACTGGTCTCGCGGGTGATAACATCAGCGAGCACTTGGACCACTTCAAGGATCGTATCTTACCGTTGGAGGACCTGGACTTCCTCTTCTGTCAAGTAAGTTTTTGGATTTAACGCATTGCGTACAAGTAGGATAGAGGGAGAGAGAGGAATGAAGCAAACGTGAAGCAGTAGCGTTCAATATCTCCAGTACTATGCCACAATGAAAACGTTGTGATTACGATATGGAGATACGACGAGATAGCAGGGAGATAGCAGTAGCAGTATCACTGTGTATTCGGTGTTATATGATAACTATTAGTATCGGTTTCGCCAACAGTGTCGTTGACTGCATGCTGTACAACGATACTGCTTTAGAAGAGAGAGGTGATGGTTTTCAAAGGTCTACCTGAGTGATGTTCACTACCGCTATCTTTCGAATCGATGTAGCCATTCCTCTATGAATGGTTTCGCTTGCTAATTGTCAGTATATGCATAGCAGTACCGTTATGTTGTTTGGTTATGTAGTGGTACTGAGTCGTAACGGAAAAATCTTCATTTCACCATAATGGTCCATTTTACTATCGATAACTCTTACCTTTCGAGTCGAACTCGTCTTATTTGAGGAAGAAGCGTTGTCGGAAAAAGTTGTGTTAAGTTGCAGTGATGGTACAAGTGAGTTGTGGTGTTTACAACAGGTGCCCACCAAGGAGCATCTGAGCGATGACGAAGTTACCGTTGGTTTGAAAAGTTCGCCGACGTTTGGGTTCTACGCTCCGGAGTCACCGTTGGACGAATTTCCCCTTTCGTACATCTTCCTGCTGTGCTTGTGGCATCAGTATGGTGCTGACGCTCACCCGGGAGACATTCGAGAGCCATCGTTGGAGGGTCAGCGTTTGCGCCCGATGTCCCTGAGGAATGGAGCCCTGCTTTGCGCAGAAGCAGCTGCAATTGTCACTTTGTAAGAAGGAGGGGAGCCAAAGAATGCGAACAGATCGTTGCACTTTCAGCTCTGTCGTTAGTGTAAGGGCAAACTTTCAATTTGTGCTCATGTTTTTAGACTACCGCTGTACAAGAAACATCGCGATGCTTACTGCATAGACTTCACTGACAAGCATTTCCCGCTGCACTTACTCAAAATCGACGTTTTGTGAAGATACTAGCCGACAATATGTAGAAGGAGCAAATGAGATGATACTGCGATCGAGAGCAACAGGCGGAAGGCGGCAATTTTAGGAAATGTTTCCAATTTTTTTTTTCTAAACACTTACCTATAACCATGCATTGCAGTGTATAAAAGTACACGCTCCTAACCTGGTAGCAAAAGAACGTCATGTTTCAAGCAGAAGCACCTGTTCAGCAATAGGATGTAGCTGCTTTATACTTTCTGCTATCTTACGTTTAGCGGTTGCTGTTCATTTGTTTATATTTCGATGGCGATAAGGTGTGACTGAAAGTAGCATAGCGTACCATGTAGAAAGCGAAAATGAGACAAAAGCTTTTGCTGGTTCCTGTTATAAAAGGGTTTATTACAGCAGTGTTGGATGGCTATTGTCATATCAACGTAATAGAAATGTTACCGCATGCATAAGGAAAAGCAAGTATCCGCAAGTGAAACTGTCACTACAGCGACACCTAAAAGTGCAACATCGAAGTAGCTACGTTTTTGGGGCTCATATCAAGTGACCTGTTACTGCGTTCGTTATGATAGCTTTGTTCTGCTAACGATACCGTATAGTTTGAATAGATAACGATACCATTAATGAAGCAAAATTTCCATGATTAGCACATAAATGTGGCCGTAGAAGTCCTCTAGTCACATGAATTGCTATCGATTTCTACGAAGTTCTTTTCGTACGAAAAAGGAAAACGTAAAAATTAAT